>CAUYQV010009590.1:0-19615 GCA_963574575.1 Galagoides demidoff
TTTTTTTTTGAGACGGAGCCTCAAGCTATCCCCCTGGGTAGAGTGCCATGGCATCACAGCTCATAGCAACCTCCAACTCCTGGGCTCAAGCGAGTCTCCTGCCTCCGCCTCCCAAGTAGTGGGACCACAGGCGCCCACCACAACGCCCGGCCATTTTTTGGTTGCAGCCATTATTGTTGTTTTGGCGGCCCGAGCTGGGGATTCAAACCCGCCACCTTAGGTGTACGTGGCTGGCGCCTTAGCCGATTGAGCCACAGGTGCCAAGCCTCACATTTTCATCTTAAAGAAGCAGAGTTTGTGTTAGTGTCTTCATTATACAGCCAAGGAAAGGTCAAGCTAACTGCAAGGTCATGTGATCGGTTAGTACCAGAGCTAGGATTTGAACCCAGGCCTCCATGGTTATGTTGCAGTTCAAGGGATCTAACTGGACTGCTATCTAGCTCATATTTGTCCACTCTATTTCCACAAACATCAGGAAAGCCTTTGTCAGATGCCTCCCTGGACTTTTTTGTGGGGGTGGGGGTGGGGTGGGGAAGAGAGGCCTGAGCCCATGGACGAGTTGCAGGGTGGGTTGGGCACGCCTGGTCAGGCATGCAGGGAGGGCCTTAGGGGTGAGGCTGGGGAGCCCTGAGCCGCAGAGCCATCAGGAGCCCCACATCAGGGGCTCTCGCGAGCCCCAGGCCCTGCAGCCTGGGCTGGCCCTGGAGCTTTCTGTAATGAGCCTGCCACATGGCTGGACAGAGACTTATGACTTCTGGTGGCTGGACTGCCTCCTCCCGCTTGTCCTCCCTGGTTATTTATCACATTTGTCCCTCTGGAGAGGCAGGGCCATTGCTTACGCTGTCCGGAACAGGGAACACAATAAAGCCAGTTTTACAGGAGGCCCCTGAGCCCTGCCCTCTTCACTGACAGGGCAGACGAGATCTTCTGGTGGGGGTGAGGCAAAGCCCCAGCAGGAAGGGCAGCCGGAGTCCAGCTTCGCAGGTCTCTAGCAGCATTGCTGCCACCACGCTGACAGACATCACTTACTCTGCTAAGTGAACCTAATACCAGCAGGATCACTCACAGCATCCCTACAGCCACTCATGCTCTACCACGCACCACACCCGGGCACTGCTGCTGCCCAGGAGAATAATGGTATCACTGGTGACATCACCTTTATCCTGCCACAGTCAGCATCCCTGCCACCACCATCACCACCATTATCATCCACAGGGTGGGAATTACCAGTCTAGCTTCAGAAACCATTTTAGCTTGTTACCGAGAAACAAGGGAATCAGAATTTTCACAGCAGTTTCTGTCTCCACTCCCTCCATAGATGGGTCCTGGAGAAAGCGGTGCCCTCCTTGTCTGGCGTTCCTGGATCTATGGTGGCAGACTGCATTCACGAGAAGAGCTTGGCTCTAGACAAGCTGACCTTGGACCTGACTGTGCCACTGACTAGATAAGAGACCCAGAGCCAGTGCCTCAGCAGCCCTCCCTGTAAGGTGGAGATAGTAAAATTCACCTCACTGTGTTAAGTGTCTGGTACCTAGTAGGTGCTTAATTTGAGGCATATAAAATGACTATCACAAATACCATGACTCCAGAGTAAAACTACTCTTCTTCTAGACACTCAGTTCCCAGAATGGCAGCTTTCTTGCCTCAGAGAAGGTCCCAGGCCTGCTACTGTCCTGACCACCTAGCCCAAGACAGCAGCTTCTCTCCTTATCTCTCACTGCCTGACCCAGTTTCTGTGAAAACCCAAGTTTCTCTTGGAGCAGAGACAGCAGAGTCACATCTATAGGTCTCATCGTCCTATTAGGACAACATCAGTGTAAACATTAGTTATTCACAAACCCAATTACATTTTGATTACTCTGACCCAAGTGAGATTGGGGTTACTCTCAATCCACATTTATTTTTTGGTACAAGCTTCTTGAGTTGCCGGGAGAGGAAAACAACCTCCCTCCCCTCCCTTATATCTGGGCAGGAATCTTCTCCTGGGTTCCCTAATTTCTCCTCATTCCCATTCCCAAATGCACTCATACCTGGGCACTCTGCCATTAAATGGGGAACAGGAAGGGCTGGTCCAGGGAGAGATGGACTTAGAGTTAGAGTGGAAAGAGAACTTCCAATGGTGAGGGGGTAGAAGAGAATAGGAGGGGAATTTGGGCCTTTGCCCAGCTGGGGAGACGCTCAGAGAGGGGCTGCCCGCAGTCAGGCTGGGGGTGGCAGGCCAGTCTCTCAGCACCTGGCCGTAACACTCCCATGATCTAGCCCGTGGCTCTAGTTAACGTGTTCCAACTTGAACTTTGGATCTTCCCTGGAAAACCTGCTTTTCCTGAAGTCTCTCCCATCTCAATAAATCCTTCCAGTTTATCAGGCCAAAACCCTTAGTGTTGTCCACAATTCCTTTTTTTTCTTTTGCTCTAATCCATTAGCAAAACCTTTGGCCCCCCTTGGCCTGAGTCAGCACCCAATGACTGCAGACCCTTCCCTTGTAGCCAGCAGAGGAACACGTTTAAATGTGTGTTCAACCAAGTCACTCCACTGTCCGCAACTCTGCAAGGGGCTCCTGTATCTCTCAGAGAAAAGCCAGAGTCCTTAGGATGCTTCCTGGGCCCCACCTGACATGGCCTGCGGCCTTCTCTCTGACTTGGCCTCTGTCTCCCTCCCCCAACACCCCTCTCCTCCAGCTGCAAACATGCCAAGCACAGTCTGGCCATCCCCTGTGCCTGGGACACTCTCCTCCAGGATAGCCATGTGGCTTGTTTCCTCACCTCCTTTAGACCACTACCCAAATATTGGCTTATCAAGGAAGGCATCTCCATCTGCCAGCCCCCAGCAGAGAACAGAAGGCCTGTCAAATTCATATGCTTTGGAGCATTTACAAAAGTTTGGCAGGGTGCTTGGAAGCTGCAAGGATAGTGCAGGACCCTCAGGACACTAATGGCAGGGGGGACTATGAGGAAGGGGTGGGAAGGTGGAGCTATGTGGGAAGAGGTACCTGAGCTCTTTGGTCAAGGGAAGCCTCCAGCCCTGATGCTCTCCCCTTGCCTCTGGGCACCTGTGGGCTTCCCCTTGGGTGAACTCTGCAGAAGCCAGAGAACAAGGATCCCAGTGACAGGGTCTACACCTGACAGCCTCCTAGGGTGTGGCACCAGCTGGAGAAGGGTGGAGAGTGGGTCTGGAGGGGAAAGGGGAAGATGTCCAGGTCATCATCTTTGACTAAACTTTTAAAACACCGCCCCCAGCACTCTAGCCCTCTTCCCTGCTTATTTTTTCTGTGTACCACTTGTCGTCTTCTAAAATACCCATACTTTCAATCTTTACCCATTGGATTGTAAGCGCCACAGGGTAGGAACAGCGATTTTGTCTGTTTTGTCCATGGATGCATCCCCCGTGCCCAGAACAGTGCCTGACATATCCTAAATCCTCTGTAAATGTGTGTTGAAGAAATGAGCGAATGCTTAGAAAGGGGAGGCAATGGGGCAGGGGCTGGGTGAGAGCTCATGTGGCCTGAGGTCTCTTCCAACAGTTAAAGGTTTCTGGGTTTTACCCTGGAAATTGCCATCCGTAATGGAGAAAGAATGCATGCGTTGTTCAGGTAATTGGTAATAACTGATGGTAATTTCAAGTAATTAAACACTAATTAATTCGATGAGTCAGTAATGTATTTATTTATGGTATCTGTGTTTGTTCCCTTATAAATATTGGTATTACTTTTGTAGGGCAATTAAAATCCACTGGGAAATTCACTTAGGTCCTGGAAAGTCATGGACTGGCCTGGGCCAAGAATGAGCCATGGATCAAGGTTGGGTGAAGGCTGGGGCTGGAGCTCACACAGCGTGGGGTGCACCAAGGCAGATACTGGGCAGAGGGTTTGTGTGTGTTTGGCTGATGTCGGTTGGAGGTTGGGCATTGAGAGGTTCAATCACAAAATCCTTTCCAACATCTTGACTTTATTTTTTCTTCTCCTCTCTAAGCCAAAGTATTCTTTTTAGGTTGTGATACATGAGGTCCATTTGGGACACTAGGTAGAGAAGGTCCTTGCCTCCCCAACTTCTTTTGCAAGAGAACAGTAGTGTCTTGAGCTCTTGGACCTCTGCTCTGAGGCCTGGTCCCATTGGCACAAGACCAGCCAATGGTGGGCTAGGTAGAAGATGGAGAAAGAGAGGAAAGGGGGCCTTGAAAGACCTGAGCAGCACCTGCAGGGGCTGGGTGTAGCTAGGGGAGAGCCCGCTCTCAGAAGAAGCAAGCCTGAGGCTTTGGTGGCCTCCAGACTTTGGACCAGGCAGGTCCCACAGATAGAGACAGGGAAGGGCAGGGTGGTAGCACTCATAGAAGATGGCACACTCATCCTTCTAGATTCTCGACCCTCACTCCCCAAATACCCTCAACCAGCAGTGTCAGGCCTTAGGATTTCTCAGAGGCTATATTGTGTAAGAGATCTCGTCTGTCTTCATGAGCCCTCCAGAACTGCTATTCTCCTTCCCTGTGTGGCCTGTCCTCCTCCAAAGTGGCAATGGGAGGTGCTAAGGCACAGGCCCTGGAGTCAGATGATGAGGCAGTTGTATATTGGATATGACGTATTGGGCAGGTCACTTAACATCTCTGAGCCTCAGATCTCTCACCAGCGAAACAGGTATAATAATAGTACTGCCCTGGAGCCCTGCACCCCCTCCTGCCCTTGCCTCCTAGCCCTTCTCCCTGCTCCCCCCTCCTCTTCTTAAATATATTAAAATAAAAGAAAAAAATAGAATAAATAATAGTACTGCTATGTAGAGTTGTTATAAGGTTCAAATATGCTTATGCATAAAGCACTTAGCCCATTAGCCTGACAGGTAGGAAGTGCTTAACCCACCCTGGTTATATGAATGGCTTCTTACAACTTCTAACTTCTGAGCTCAGGATGTCCCTCAGGTTCCCAGAACCTCTCCAGGTATTGCTCTGGGTCCTTCCAGGCCCCTCTTCTTCTCCTCCATTTTCTTTTTTTTGAGACGGAGCCTCAAGCTGTCCCCCTGGGTAGAGGGCCATGGCATCACAGCTCATAGCAACCTCCAACTCCTGGGCTCAAGCGAGTCTCCTGCCTCAGCCTCCCAAGTAGCTGGGACTACAGGCGCCCGCCACAACGCCCCGCCATTTTTTGGTTGCAGCCGTCATTGTTGTTTTGGCGGGCCCGGGCTGGAGGATTCGAACCTGCCACCTTAGGTGTATGTGGCTGGCGCCTTAGCTGCTTGAGCCACAGGTGCCGAGCCTTCTCCTCCATTTTCTATCCAGCCCAACATTGGCTGGTCTTGTGCTAAGGGACCAGGCCTCAGGGCAGAGGTCCAAGAACTCAGGACTCTTCTGTTCTCTTGGAAAAGAAGTAGCGGGGTGGGGGTGGGGTTCTCTATACTCACTCTCTGTATTCCAGTTTGACCTCATCTCTACCCTCAAAGAATCGCCTATCCCTGTCTTGACCTGTCCTAAGAAATCTCCTTCCAAGGGCTCAAATGTTTCCCTGCTTCTTTCCTTCCACATTCAAAGTGGGCATCTTCCTGGCAGCAGACTTTGACCCCAGGTCTCCAAATGTCAGCACAGAATTCTCTTCCCTCTGCTTCCGCACCTTCCTGCTGCCCAGCCTCTGGGCTGGCCGAGCTCTGTGACCTCCAGCTTCAGGGTTCCTTACTGTGTTTCTATGACCCACTGCCATAGCCCTGTGACCTCCAGCTTCAGGGTTCTACACTGTGTTTCTGTGACCCACTGCCATAGCCCTGTGACCTCCAGCTTCAGGGTTCCTCACTGTGTTTCTGTGACCCACTGCCATAGCCCTGTGACCTCCAGCTTCAGGGTTCCTTACTGTGTTTCTGTGACCCACTGCCATGCCCTGTGACCTCCAGCTTCAGGGGTCCTTCCTGTGTTTCTGTGACCCACTGCCATGCTGTAGGCAGCCTTTCTGTCCCTGTCTTCCCTGCCTCTCCTTTCCCCTCCTCTCTCCTCCTTTGTTCTGTTTGTCTCCCTTAATTAGCCATACTCTGGAACAGAAGTGTTTTTATTATGTTTTATTTATTGAATGGCTTTACATTTCCTGTTCTTAATTTAAAAGGAAGATCAATAAAATGCTTTATATTCCTTGTTTAAAACAAAACAAAGCTAAGTTAAGCTGTTCTTTGTTCATAGGGCTCTTCCATGCTTATTTCTTTCTCTGCAGGAAGAAAAAATGTTCCTCATCCACATTTTCTTAATTGACAGAAGCACTTAATTCACTCACTGGTTCTTTCATTCAGTTGATTTTTTAGTAAATAGCTACTGAGACCCCTTTGTGGGCCAGGCACTCTACTGTACTCAGGAGGACACTGAGATAATATGAAGCAATATTCCTGCTCTCAGGAGGCTCCTATCTAGCTGGGGAACCCAATTTGAACGCTGGCATATGCTGGAAAGTGTTAGAGGTGCCGTGTCAATGTATATAGTCTTGGATGTGGCATAGGGAGGCAGTGAGACAGACTGACCAAGTTGGCTGAGAATAAATAGAGATGTCTGGCTCAGTGCCTGTGGCTCAATCGGCTAAGGCACCAGCCATGTACACCTAAGGTGGTGGGTTCGAATCCCCAGCCCAGGCCCGCCAAACAACAATGATGACTGCAACCAAAAAAAATGGCCGGGCGTTGTGGCATGCGCCTGTGGTCCCAGCTACTTGGGAGGCGGAGGCAGGAGACTCGCTTGAGCCCAGGAGTTGGAGGTTGCTATGAGCTGTGATGCCATGGCACTCTACCCAGGGGGATAGCTTGAGGCTCCATCTCAAACAAAAACAAAAACAACAACAAAAAAAAAGAATAAATAGAGATGTCTTGATTTGTGCTCACTCAGAAGCAGATCCTAGGACAAGGAAACAAGTACCAGTAGTTAATCTGTGAAGATCCCAGGGAGCACTAGCAAGGAAATGGGGAAGAAAGATCTGGAAGGAAGAAAGGCAATGAGGGGTGCACCAATGAGCACGCTACCACTGCAGGCAACTGAGGCTCAGTCCCTCTGGGAGACCATGTAGACCATGCCTCAGAGTTATCCCAACCAAGTGAGGGAGTTTGGGTATTTATACTCCTGTCAGCTGCCATCTGTCACTGCTGAGAGCTGCCCCTGGGAGACACTAATTCCCTGGCACTCCTGGCCTGCTGTGCAGATGGAAAAGTGGACACTGGTGGCCAGAGAGAGCCTTCAAGCAAAGAAAGGCAGGTTCTGGCAGTTGGGAGTCAGGCTGGTATTCACTGAGGTGGTAAGGAGGAAGGGGTATAGGTGGCCACCATTATTTACTATGGCTAGTGTTGGGGGGAGGGCAGGGCAGTCCAGATACATGAAAAGTGTGAGAAAGGACAGAGGGTGTGGTGACCCCAGGAACTCCCACATAGTTTTGATTCCAAAAATCCAAGTCCAGGAAATCTGGCTATGTGTCACGTGGGTGGCAGCTTCTTCATCTATAGACAAGTGATAAAAACACTTTCCTACTCATTCAAGATAACTTGACTGGAGTCTCTTGCCCAAACTGGACCCTGCAGACCAGAGCCCAGTTCAGCCCTTTCCTCGAATTCCTCCACCACATCTGCTGCCAGCCTGCAGGCCCTGGATATGCGAGGCTATTTATGATGTCCTGTCAATATCTGTCTTGGCGAAGGAACGTGGAGGGGACGGATGGAGCCTGGGGTCCTATCCATTAGTCACTTGGCTGCAATCTCTAAAGAGATTTTAATTGTGAGCTCAGATTTACTCCAGTCATCAGCAGTGCCCGCCTGCCTCTTTACTGGCGGAGAGTGGGGCCTGCAGGCCTGCTGCGGTTTGCCAAATGGACGTCTTGTAGCAACACTGAGGAAATATTTGCTGCAGTGAAACAATGTGCTTGGTGGAAAGCAATCGCCCTAAATCGCCCCCTGACAGCCGGCCAGAGCTCTACCGGGGACTTCATCCTCTAGAATCACAGCTTGCTTTCTAGAGTTGTACCAAGGATGATGGCCTCAACCTCAAATGAGAGGGACTCTGAGGCAGAGAGCACCACTCCCCCTCTTCTGGGCCATGAGGCAGAGTGGATAGTAGGAGAACAAATGGTGGCAGGTGGTGTGAGAAAGAAGGTCCTAGGTTAGAAAGACCTGGACCAGGCAACCAAAGCAAATGTCCAGTGGATTTCAGCCCCATTCACAGCTGAGGACACAGAGACTAAGGGAAGTGGGAGACTCGCCTGAGTTGTGTAGTGAGTAAAGATGGAAATCTTGAGCTGTGGTCTTCTGGGTTTTTGCATAAGGCTTATCATTGAACCCCTCAGCATCCCTCTCTAAACTCCCTTTCCTATGCCTTTTCAGAGGACCAGGGCCCCTTCACAAATCACTTTTGGGATTTGCTTTGGGGAAATGGCCTGCTTCCAAGGGCTTATGCCTCTAAGTGGCGTTAAGTGACTTCCTCTCTTAGAGGTGGCCAAAATCTTTTCTCTGTCTATGGGGTAAAAGTGCTTGTATCCTGTTGGAAGGAGAACTTCTGGGGGAAAGAAGAATGAAAAGATAGAGAAGAAAGAGGAGAAGTTGGGGTGGGGAGGAGAGATCCTTCTTCGACTGGGAAGTCACCCAAATAAGGAGCCTCTTCTTCTGACTTCATGCTTCAGGATTCTAGAGCAGGTTTGACCCAAGTGCAAATTTCCTTTGCTCTAGAAAGCCTATTTTTATAGAATTTATCTAAAAGAAACAAAACAAAACCACTAGCCCACAAGAATTATGTGCTTGATTTCTATTGCCACATTGCTAGTGACAGCATAAAACTGGAAACGTGAATGTCCATTAATGCAGGAATGGTTCAATAAGTTATGGTCCAATGTTAAATATCATGAAGCTATTAAAAAGAAGGTAAATCTGACTGAGTGCAGTGGCTCACACCTCTAATCCTAGTATTCTGGGAGGCGGAGGTTGGAGGATCACTTGAGCTCAGGAGTTTAAGACCAGTCTGAGTAAGAGCAAGACACCTGTCTCTAGTAAAAATAGAAAAAATTAACCAGGGGTTATGGCAGGTGCCTATAGTCCCAGCTACTTGGGAGACTGAGGCATGAGGATTGCTTGAATCGAGGAGTTTGAGGTTGCTGTGAGCTAGACTGATGCCACAGCACTCTAGCCTAGGGGACAAAGTGAGACTCTGTCTCAACAAAACAAAACAAAGAAGGTAAATCTGTTGACTCCCAAAGGTGTATGTGAAAAAGTTAATTGGCAGAGAGCTGTGTGTGCTTGGGTCCCATGTTTAATAATCTGTATGTTTGGAGTAGGTCAGGAAAAGCACTTGGAGGGGATAATGGGTTTAGGTTCAACTGTGAATAACAGAAAGAAAGGCCACAAAATAACAGGGTTTTCAACAAGATGACACATTTCTCTCTTACTTACTGTTCTGGAAGTAAGTGGTTCAGGCCTGACGTGGCAGTTCTACTCCATGAAATCTTCCAGGTTCCCTGTTCCCACCATGAGTGGCCCCATTTCTGGGATTACCTCCCAGCTTGAGATGGCTGAAGCTAAAGCAGCCTTAACATTCCAACCAGTTGGAAGGAGGAAGGTGCAAGAACGCCATGTTCCCTTCTCCAAGTCTCATATGTTATTTTTGGTTCCATCCCTTTTGCTAGAACTACCTGAACAGAACCCACACCACACCTAACTGCAGAGAGGCTAGGAAATGTAGTTATCATTCCAGGTAGCTGTGTGCACAGCTAAAGTTCTTTTACTTAGGAAAAAGAGTGTGGATATGAGCAGACCATATATCATCTCTTCTCAGGGGAAGGAAACACATTTTATATTGATCACTTTAGGGACTGGGTTTCGGAAGGGGCATGGAAAGTGGTTGAATATTAGTGTATATTTCTTTGTATCCTACACTTCTATATTGCTTGACCTGTTTGAATTATTATTAAAAAGTATATATTACTTTTATTACTTCTATAATTAAAAAAGCCCCAACAACATATTTCTTAGAACCTCTTTGATGGCTCTTGTTCTTCTAGTATAAATTCTGAATCTCTTATTCTTGCCTTCAAGCACCTCTGGAATTGCCTGGGTCATACTTTACAGCTTCCCCCTCCCTCCCTGCACCCTTCATGTGGCCACACTGAATCTCCCACTTTCCTCCATGAACTCCGCTTGCCTGTTCTGGTTCCTCTGCCCTCCTCATTTTGTCTTTCCAGACGCCATTCTAAAGTCATCTCCTAGGAGAAAATCTTGCCTTCCTGCCTGCCTGTGCCTCTGCTGCCTCCAGCCTGCTTTCAGAGCACACACGTGCCAGTCGGTGGTTTATTCCTTCTGCACCCACTTTCCCCTCTAGACCAGGGGCTCCTCCAGGGCAGCGACTGTCCCTCCTTTGTTTGTATCCGTAGGCACTCATGACAGCACCTTGCATAGTAGGTGTTCAGTGAACGTGCTCATGCTTTCTACAAGCATAATCTCATCTATCTTCATATGACCTGTGACGTCAGTACCATTGTTGTCCTGTTTTACAGGAGTAGGGGGCAGAGTTGTGCAGTGGTTATGGATGACAGCCAGGTAGGCCTGGGTTCCAGTGATAATACTTAGGTAAGTTACTTAGCTTTCTAAAGTCTCGGTTGCCCCACCTATAAGCTGCAGTTCATGTCTGCATGCTCACAGCTGTGACTCTGGACTATCAGCTGGCTGGGGCTGGGGTATTTCTCTCTTTCCTCTGCTCTTGACCCTTCCTCTAGTTGAGCAGAGTCATGCTGCCTGAGACCTCCACCTAGCCCTGTGGCCATATCTCAGGATGTGGCAGCTCACGCCCTGCTGTGGAAGCTGGAGGTACAAGGGAAAAAGGAGGATGGAAGTCTGATCCTCCTTATATGACCAAACCATCTCCTAGTGTGTCCTCCCAGAGGTCACGGGCTATACTATGCTGCTGCTCCTGTTCCCTTCATTGATAATAAGTGACACCCTATCCTTGGGACCATAAGCTGTCTTTATGGGGGTGAGGCATACTGGGCTGAAACAGCTCTCCAGGACCCTGAAGGCATGGAGAGACCTTCACCCCATTGTCCGAGTGTCAGCCAATGCCCACCTTGGCAGCCTTCCCCTTGGCTTCTGGTTGGGCAGCTCTCATCCTGTCCTGAGGCTTCCATTCCCTGGGTCTGCCACCCCAGAGAGAAATCATCGTGCACTTTGGGGATAAGATACCATTGAGGGGAGATTTGCATGCAGAGAAGCCTTAGGGGAGGAGAGAAATTTAGGTCTGAGCACAGGAACCCTACAAACCCCGTCTGTAGCTGATCCTAACTGGGTTTGACAAACATACAGGCCTTTTGGGGACCCCTCAGCTCTTCTCCTGAGTACTGTGTGTTCATAGGGTGTTGAGCTTTCCATCTCCTCCCCATCGCTGTAAGGCCACAGGGAGAACACTGGCTGTCCCTCCTTGTCCCCTGGTTTTCCTTGGTCCAGAATCAGGTTCTCATTCAGTGACATCTTTTCTGCTGTGTCAAGTGGCAGTCAGAAAACTGTTGAACCTGGTTCTGACTTTGATCACATATACACACAGCCCCCCACCCCACCCTGCAAACATAGGCTGAGGCACTTGGGACATAGGAAGTTAGGGAGTGAGCACAAAGCTTCCTTTCCTTGGGTGGACAGTGGGTCTGCAGCTGGATGTGCTGGAGAGGGGCGTGGGGTTCACCCCTTTCTGCTCCTCTCACAGCATTTGGGAGTAGGGGGAGCCAGGGGACCGAGGGAAGTGATTCTTTTTTTTTTTTGAGACAGAGCCTCAAGCTATCCCCCTGGGTAGAGTGCCATGGCATCACAGCTCATAGCAACCTCCAACTCCTGGGCTCAA
The DNA here is from genome assembly GCA_963574575.1 of Galagoides demidoff. Classification (NCBI taxonomy): domain Eukaryota; kingdom Metazoa; phylum Chordata; class Mammalia; order Primates; family Galagidae; genus Galagoides; species Galagoides demidoff. The sequence continues at coordinate 11,803 of CAUYQV010009590.1, forward strand.
GCGAGTCTCCTGCCTCTGCCTCCCAAGTAGCTGGGACCACAGGTGCCCGGCACAACGTCCGGCCATTTTTGGGTTGCAGCCATCATTGTTGTTTGGCGGGCCCGGGCTAGGGATTTGAACCTGCCACCTTAGGTGTACGTGGCTGGCGCCTTAGCCGATTGAGCCACAAGCGCCGAGCCAAGATATGTTTTCAAAGTAGATGTACCTTAATCTTGACCAATGGGCCAATAAAAGTGCCAGCCCCTACGAGTCATTTGCTATTTTTTACACTTATACACGGACACTCATCACATCAAAATTCCTTTGAAGACTAAAGAAGGAGATTGCAATCACAGAGAGAACTGCAGTTTCTCAGAAGTGTTAGTAAAGCCCATTTTCATCAGGCTTTCCAAAGACTGGCATAAATACATGGCTTTCTGAGCATGAATATTTTCTGACTTTTTTGGATGCCACAGTAGTTCTTTCCGTCTCTCACAGGCTTTAAATTGGCCAGTGTAAAAAATTTCCCCCAAAAATAAATAGTTAAAGACCATGAAGCAGTATACTGCAGAAGATTGTCATATCACTAAAAAGAATGCCACAGTCTTCTAACTCCAAGGGCTTTTCTATAATCCCATTACATCTATAATAGGATGTAAAAAAGGGCATCTTATATTCCAATGCAGAAATTATATATTTAGTAATTTCAAATTAAGTATATGTAACCCTATATAAAATATCCTATATAATACATCGGGTGTCCATAAAGCTTATATGCAATTTAGCTAGTGTAAATTGTACACAAGCTTTATGGACACCCTGTATATTATATGTGATATATAATATACAATTTATATTTTATATATACACACACACATATATATATATATGCCATACATTATATATATATGTACACATTTATAAAATGTGTATGAGGGTTTCTTTTCTTTTTGCAGTTTTGGCCAGGGCCGGGCTTGAACCACCCATACCCCCTATATATGGGGCCGGCGCCTTCCTCCTTAAGCCACAGGTGCCACCTGAGGGTTTTTTTTACCTGATTAATACATATTTCCAAAACCAGAATCCAGACTAGAAATCATGAGTTGAAAATATGTTCTAAAACCAAAATGTTGTCTTCTTGGTTCCTTAAGTGGAATTAACAATTACCCTTCCTTCCTTCTTGGGAAAAAGAAGTAACACATACGCCACATCCAAACAAAACTTCTCACTGATATTTGCATTTTCTTTAATAAATGCAATTTACAAACCACTCCAAGCCACCATTCAAAACCTTATTTTTTATGTTTCATCCATTTCTTTCCTTCATTCCCTATCTCATTCATTCACATATTTATTCAACACATTTCTTTGAAAAATGAAAACAATTATGGAAAAACTATATTCTAAACACTATGTTGGACATTGGAGAAGAGGTACAAACACAATGGACATAGTCCCTGCCTCTCTCATGTCCCTCCGGAAAAGCTGTAACGGAGTAGAATGTAATAAGTTATTAGCACAAAAAGCAGGGGAAAGAACATTTTGGGCAAAGGAATAATATACGTAAAAGCATTAAGGTTGGACAGAGGTAGGCATTGTGAGCAAAGGTGCAGTATTCTCTGGCAAAAGTTGAGATGGTCCAGGTCTTCTCAAGGGGTGTCTTCTAGAACTGTGCCAGGGGACCCCCAAGGAGGCACGGGCTTGGGCTGACTTTCTGTTAACTTTTACCTTGCTCAGGAGGTATACTCTTAGATAAGATTTGGAAGTAGATTTGTGTGGAAGGAAAAATAACGTGGGAAGGATCAGGAAAGGTTATTGTTTGGGGCTTGGGGACATAAAAGAGATAGCAGCACCTACAGGGAGCATACTTCTAACAAAAGAAAATCAAGCAATTTAAACAGGAGTTTTACAACTCAATGCTGATCTATTTGGAGGTAACTTATCTTCTATCTCCCATAAAAGATTTTAAGGAAAATACATATAAACTACGTCTTTGCAGTTAGAATTATACTCTGTCCGTGACTTGGAATGTAATAGTGGTATCAAGGTGGGGACTGAGAACAGTGCTCTCTGATAGCTCTCAAGTTCAATTTAAAATGTTAAGTTTTATTTTATCCTCTGTGCAATGGCAAACATATTAAAGCATAGGAGTCACCTGATGTTATTTACAGTTTAAGAAATCTGTCCTGGCTTTTGTGTAGTATGAAATGAATCACAAAGAAGCAAGAGGGGATGAAAAATCATGGATGGAAGGCTATCTCATTACTTTATGAGGAGACTGAGGATGATTCTCTGGGTTAGTGAGTGGGACAGGAGAGTTTATGTACACGGTGGAGGTAAGCATGACAAGGCGTGAGAGATTGGACAGGAGGTGTGTGTGAGGGATGGAGCACTCAGGGAGAGGGGTGGCCTTTACTGCAGGTGGGACATGGGAGGAAGAATGGCCCTGGGCTGAGATAAGGAGGATGAACCACAGCTAAGCATTGGACAGGTTAAGGCTGAGATATCTCTGAGTTATACAAATGGCTACGTCAAGGGGGCAACTGAAACAAAAAGCCTGAGCTGGACTCTTTGGCACGTAGAGGTAGTTGAAACAAAGCAGGGGAAAGAGAGCACAGGTGAGGAGGGAGTGGACCCTCAGAGTAGAAACAGAGACAAAGAGTGACCAGAGGCAGGAGGGAAGATCAAAGGGATGTTTGACAAGAAAGCCAAATGAAGAGATTTCCTTTTTAAAAAATTTAGAGTAATGTGAGGGTACATACAATTAGGTTACACTGTTAGTATGTGCTAGGTAAAGTTCCAGGGGCAGTTGAGCCCTTCACCCAGGAGGTGCCATAGACCCTGACCTCGTACCCCACTGGTCAGGGCCTACCACACCCCCCGCCTCCCCCCCATTCTGCTCTTCTTGAATGTAAATGTGTTTTTTTCTTTGGTGTGGCTGTGCAGTTGTTCATCTAGTGGTTTCATATTAACATTGAGCACATTGGTTGCTTGCTTTTCAGAAGAGAATGTTTCAAAAAACATTGCTTAGCAGTGTGATTCTAAAAATCTCAATGTCACATTGCTATCATGTAGCCTGAATGGGGTGAGACTGGAGGACGAGAACCAGGCAATGTCTAAACATACAGTGACAAGGACATGTTCATAAAGTATTCTGGTGAACCTAGAAGCAGCTTTTCATTCGGCTTTGGCAAAGAGAAAGGGGAGGGAAGGAGGTTTCATGCACGGGGACTAAAAGTACACGGGTGTGTGACAAGAAGTCATAACAGATTCATGTCCAGGAAGAGGCCCTGAGAACGCGAGAGAGCTCTTTCTAATCCTAATTTGCCCATGAGTCATTTACCTACTTCCTGGGCCAGTTTCCTTATATTTAAAAATAGAAACTTAATAGATTTAGTGTGAAAATTAAATAAAGGTGACAATGTATGTAATGCACCTCCTATACAGAGTGCCAGGTACATACTAAAAGCCAACATGAGGTAGGTGCTGGTGACAGAGAGGGAGGTGTGAATAGAGGGGACAGTAAGAAACGTACTAATTGTACTAATATTTGAGGAGGTAGAATAGTTGCTTTTCCCTATTTAAATAATGCTTTCTGAAGTTGTGGAATTTTTGAGATATATTTCTTGGCATTTGTAGCTTATTTTCACATAGAGATTTAATGGATTGGTCCATTATGCACATTCTTAAAATAAACCTGCTGGTGAGGACATTTTAGCAATTTGGATGAATCATTTATCTTTTGAGAATAACATGTGACATTATGGTTAAATTTTGAGCAACTAAGTAATAAAATCCCAAGTGTTTCATATGCAGTTTTTAAAACTGAAACCAAATTATTCACTATTATGAATGCACCAAAGGCTCTAATGTAGAAGACAACCATTTCACAAAGCAAGTTTCTCCCTTGAATACAACCTAACCAACCTTGGTAAACCTAATTCTTAGGAGTACCCAGTTTTTACTTTCAATGTAAAATAAAACTAATGTTTTTGATTTATGATTTGCAAATGCAGAAGCAACTTATATTTTTCATTTTTAGTATTAATTTCTTGATGGATTATTATAGACTTTATTATGAAGTATTTAAGCCTTCACAAAATAATAGAACAGAATGTTTTATTATCAATTTTAATCGTATTACAAAATGGACAGCATAAATGAAAGGTATTTGGAAATTCCTTAGTAATTTTCCCAAAAATGACCACATAGATCCAATGAAATTATACACACTGATTTGTCTGTAAGCCCTTGGCAATGACCTTAGTGAGGAATAGAAACTTACATGTGCAGTTAGTGGCTAGTTCAACCCTCGTCACCCTTCACACAGGCGTCTGCCTTTGGACAGTCCCTGCACAAATGTACTGTCACCAACAGACACAGAAAGAATTGCCAACATCAGAGAATTAACTATCCTATTTAGGAAGTCCAGCTGGCTAATGGGATTCATTGCAGCTTGTTGTCAGATTCAGCTTTGCATATTTAATTTTTCTTCCCTTGAAAGTGCCATTTTTCAGAGGTTCTGTACACATAACAGCACTGAAAATGGTACAGTAAGAAGTTGAGAAATTCAGATTCCCTGTTTCTCTCTAGCAACACAGACAGCTACAAAGAAAATAGAATCAAATTTTTGCATTTGGGATATATTTATAGCAGCTTATTGGACCCAGGATAGATCGTTTGACCCTGTTACAATTCCCCAAGAACCACATGAAGTTATAAACGTGGCCAGATGCCTCTTCTCCACTCGGTCCCTCAGCTGCTCTTTGTTCTCAGCAACAATGAGCTTGACCCCCGTACCATGTCATCTGGGAGGGGATAGACGATGTGGCCCTTTGTTACTGATACTGGTTCCGCTGGGAGGTTACCAAGCGTGTGTAATCAAGCTATTTGCTGGCACAAGAAGTTAAAAATTGAACGCAACAATTTTCTATCTAATTTCAAAGATGGTTCTCCCTCAAATTCAATTTGCAATGCCATTTGATTTGATTATTTTTTAATGATACCAAAGATGGATTTATAGATGGAAAAATCACTAAAAGCAAAACTTAGTCCGGTGGGTAAAATGTCAGAAAATAACAACGGATTGTCAAGATGAAATCAGAAAAGGTGAATGGGAAGATGAGATAAAAGCCTCTAAAGATACAACTGATAGATATTTTTTTAATCCTTAAATATATATCAACAACTAATAGATTTTTTTATCCTTAAATATATATCAACAAAAAAGATAATAAAAATGTGCCTTTTCAGAGCAGATAGAGAAAGGCTCATAGCTGCCTCCAATAATTCAATTACATTAAAAAATAAACCTACTGAGCATTATTTTTCTTTTATATTCCGTTTCTACTAAAGTCAATGAAATATGAACTTGGAAGGAGAGACTATAAACTTTCCAGAATCTGCTTTGAGAATCTCGTTTTCCTCTGTGTTCCCCTTAAACGGGGGTGTTCTGGAATGAACTTCAATCTTCACATTTTATTGACTGTATGTCCCTGCGAACATTTACTTTTCCAAACCTCAGTTTCACAAATTATGAAGTATGTAGTTGGGACTTCAATGAGGTAATGAATATGAAGAGCCTGACATACGGCTAGTGCCTAATAAATGATCAAGTGCAGTTTTATTATTTTATAAAAATTATTTATCAGTCAATATACCTGACTGAAATACACATTTTTATAAGTCATAGGCTATGTCTTGTTTTTGCATCCTCAGCAAAAGTACGGTACCTAGAATAGTGTAGTTGCTCAGAAAATTTTTCTGCAACAAAACTGCACATTCTGCTCATCCATCATCCTGAAATTCCCCTACCGACTCCTGCTGGTCTGCGTACTTTGACTTTCAAGTCCCAGTGAAAATAAACATTCTCCCCAGAGGTTTTCTGATGGTCTTCAGTCTACCTACAAAATGCAAGCAAATGTCTTGTTCCTCTCTCAGGAGTTCAGCAGTATCTTACTATACTCTGTACTATTTCAGACCCAAGACCATCACAATTATGTGATCATGTTTCATCTCCAGCTCACTCATCTCTTTCGTATTTATAAGGTGCCTTTTACAGAGATAATTCTCAGTAGGTATTGATTTAATTAATTGTTAATTGATTCATTTAGTTGTTTGTTATAAAAGTTAATAGCCGTATTTTCTCTAGATGTAAAGAAACAGCATGATTTATGTTGTAATGAGAAATAGTTACGTCTCAGGTTGGTTATAAGTTCTTTTGCCATGTTGGATACAAGAAATTTTAAAGAAAAGAATTTGAAGTTTCCCAGATGAAAACAAGTTTGCTTCTTACTCGTTGGACAACTTACTTCTAAAATTTTAAAGACTGGGCTAGATAATTTGGCTAATTGCCTTCCATCACTAATCTTATTTATTAAATAAGTAGCATAATTATTAAACATATACTATTTGCCCAGCACAGACTAATGTGGCTCATTCTCTTGCACAAAGAGTAAACTACTCATGAGCATTGGCCCTTCCACTGATTTTCATTATAACGTTAGTTACAATGTCACCGCACTCTTTTCCGACTAGTAAACACGGCGACTGTCGCACCTGCAGTTGCTGGGCATGTTTCATACCTCTGTCATCCCTCCTTTGGGTTTATAATCTCTTGTTTCCATCTGGTTTCTATCATAACTTATAGGCTGATTCTAAATAATGGTCCCTCGTCTGCTTTGTTAGATAGATCTCTGTTGCTCTCTGAGTTAAGGTCTGGCTTCATTCCTGGTTGTAATTTATTGAATACTGGTACGTGACATTATTTGTCACCATTATCTGGAATTTCAGTGCTATGCTCAAGGCACATAAAAACTATGCTCTCCATCGATAGATCATTCAATATTGTCTTAACTTTAGAATATTGTTGTGTTGAATTAGGAAAACAGATGTGGCTAAATCATCCATAACTCAATTGAAGATCAGATTAAACCCAGGACTATCAAAGTACAGGTGCAAAATGACAGCCACCGTGACAATGTCAGCCTTGGGAATTCGAGATACCTTGCCCTTGAATGTGGTATTCAAGACTTGCCATTTCAATTCTTCTGTTCAATATAAATGGAAATAAAATTTCTTCATATATCACTCCTTATGACAATGGCATTTCCCCATCTTTTCTAAAAATCACATATTCATCTGTATTTGAACTCAGGGTCTGCCAAATGCTTGATTTGTGCCAGTTCTTTTGCTTTTTTTCTAAGTTACTTTAAAGAATTAAAGTGAACTTTGCGCTATGTCCCTTGAGAACTTTATCTTCAATTCTGGAGAAAAAAATAACTAATTCAGAGGCTTGTATGTTTTTAATTTTTCTCACTTATTCTTGGCAAAAAAATAATCAATTGAATGATGAATGATATCATTATATAAAAAGTAGCAGATAAATTAATAATTTTGAACTATCCAGAAAGTCCCAGATAGGATCTCAGCTTTATAAAGATAAAAAGAGTGTGATTGTTTATTTAAATAATCTCTAATATATCTATATACGTATTAAACCAGGAGGGGGTTTTACACCATTTAGTTATAAACTGAATAAAAATAAACATGTACCTTATTTCCTAAATTCACAAAAAAAGAGCAACACACAAGAAATAAAACATTTGAGAAGAAAGAAGAAAAATAATACTTTTTTACTTTATCATTGTTATTTAGTGTGTATAGCAAGAAAGATCTACCACAATGTGCTTACAGGTCCAGATCTTCAAAAAAAAAGAAACTATAAATAAATGCAGACATTTTGATCAAGATAACATTTTTTCCAGAAGTAAATATTTATTTTATTTTTCTATTGTTTGGGATTCATTTAGGGCATCAAGGATTAGTTGACACT
>CAUYQV010009592.1:0-50195 GCA_963574575.1 Galagoides demidoff
GGCGCCTGTGGTCCCAGCAACTTGGGAGGCGGAGGCAGGAGACTCGCTTGAGCCCAGGAGTTGGAGGTTGCTATGAGCTGTGATGCCATGGCACTCTACCCAGGGGGATAGCTTGAGGCTCCGTCTCAAAAAAAAAAAAAATAAGACTACAGCATGCCAGATTTGATTCAGCTCTAACAGGAGGAAGAATGTTATATAACAGCCAAAGTGAAGGAAGACTTAAATACTGTAAAAGGCTTCAGAGTGCTAGATTTGTGAAGAACCCAGTCTTCTCTGTGGTCAACTAAGAGCAATGCAATCTAAAACACACTTGATATTCTCAAGTGTTGTGTGATGGGGGTTTTGTTGTTGTTGTTTGTTTTTGAGACAGAAGCCTTAGCTGTTTCCCTGGGTAGAGTGTCGTGGTGTCGTAGTCGATAGCAATCTCAAACACTTGGTCTGAAACGATCTTCTTGCCTTAGTTTTTCTATTTCAGTAGAGACCCAGTCTTACTTTTGCTCAGGCTGGTCTCAAACTCGTGAGCAATCCATCTGCCTCCTCAGCCTCCCAGAGTGCTAGGATTACAGGTGCAAGCCACCATACCTGGCCTGTATAATGGTTAACTATGGGGCAGAAACCTACCAAGATAAAATGTAGTTCATAGGCTGGAGCTTCACTCCTGCCTTTGATAAGCTAACAGTGGTCTGCGGATGATGACGAAGGCCTAAAACTAATCTAAGACACAGGTTGGGAGTTCTGGGACCCTTGCTCAGATTCTTTGCCTCTGAATCACTGTGTCTACCCCACCTAGAGCAACAAGGCAGCCTTAAGGCCAACAAGGTTGGTTTTGAAAATTACAGGCGAGACTTGATCTGTTTTTTATCCAGTTGGGGGCCATGTGGGAAAAGAACTGAGGGACTATAGCTAAGAGGCAGCTGCTTGAAAGAAAATACTTGGAAAATAAGCTGCAAATGAGGGGTGCAAGTATGAGCTGATGGAACCGAAGTGAAGGCCTGACAGTTCCTCCATGGGTGTCTATAGTGTCTAAAAAAGAACTAGACCTGGCTCAGTGCCCATAGCACAGTGGTCACGGCGCCAGCCACATACACGGAGGCTGGAGAGTTCGAATCTGGCCTGGGACAGCTAAACAACAATGACAGCGCCAACAAAAAATAGCCAGGCATTGTGGTGGGTGCCTGTAGTCCCAGCTACTTGGGAGGCTGGGGCAAGAGAATCACTTAAGCCCAGGAATTTGAGGTTGCTGTGAGCTGTGACGCCACAGCACTCTACTGAGGGTGACAAAGAGACTTTGTTTCAAAAAAAAAAAAAAAAAACTAGACCCTTTTAGTAGGAGGATCATCTAATGCAGCCCTTTCTTTTACAGAGGGAAATGAAGATTTGAGTTGGGTTGAGTGGAAAGACCTCAAAACTACCAAAGAGCTCTGGCCATTCTTGAAAAGCTTTTCTACCTGGCTCATGACTCTTGGTCTCCCTCTTTCTAAGTCTCTGATTTACGGGAGTCTAAGTCTCATTGTTCCTAGAAATAGCAAGCATCTCTTTGAGGGGGGAAGCCACGTCTTCCTAAGGCCCTGATGCTATAAGTAGTCCAATCCTTCAAGAACAGCTCCTACTCTGTCATTTACCTGGATATTGTCACATGGAAATGGACAATGGTGGGCCTCCTGAGTTGAAGATGCTGGTGTACCTTTTACTTCAAGAGGCCAGTCCTACCCTACAGGGATAAGCAGGGTGAAGGAACAATAGAAAATGAGAGAACAAGAGGATTATCTCTTGTGTTTGAAAAATTATGGTCAGGCACATTGGCTCACGCCTGTAATCCCAGCACTCTGGGAGGCCCAGGCGGGTGGACTGAAGGCGTTTGAGAGCAGCCTAAGCAAAGCCAGACCTCATCTCTACAAATAGAAAAACTACCACAGTACTCTACCCAGGGCAACAGCTTGAGGCTCTGTCTCAAAAAAAAAAATTTACATTTGGCTCAGCGCCTATGGCTCAAGTGGCTAAGGCGCTAGCCACATAGACCTAAGGTGGTGGGTTCGAATCCAGCCCGGGCCCGCCAAACGATAGCTGCAACCAAAAAATAGCTGGGCGTTGTGGTGGGTGCCTGTGGTTCCCGCTACTTGGGAGGTTGCTGTGAGCTGTGATGCCATGGGACTCTACCTAGGGGGACAGCTTAAGGCTCTGTCTCAAAAAAAATAAAAATACATGCACACACCATGAGAATGTTAGAGTAAGTTAGGTGACAAAACAGCAAAGGAGGCTCAGAGCCTATAGGTCAATGTCTAGGGTGCCAGCCACATACACCAGGGCTGGATTTGAACCCAGAGCTGACGGGTTTGAATCCAGCCCTGGCCTGCCAAACAATACCAACTAAAAAATAGCTAGGCATTGTGGTGGACGCCTGTAGTCACAGCTACTTGAGAGGCTGAGGCAAGAGAATCGCTTGAGCCCAAGAGTCTGAGGTTGCTGTGAGCTGTGATCCCACAGTGCTCTACCGAGACCACATAAGACTCTGTCTCAAAAAAAAAAAAAAAATAGCAAAGGAGGAGCAGAAGCCTGTTTTAGTCCAGAAAGCTTTCTTCTCTCCCCTGAATGCTTTTCTCTTGCTTTGTTCACTAAGTCTCCTGTCTGAGAACCTTGACTTCCTAAACAGATTCTGGGCTCCTTCTCTGACTTCCCTTTGCTTTACTTCTTCCTTACCTAGCACAGCTAAGCTCACACCGGTAAAAACTACAACAAAGGTGGTAGGGGGAAAGCTACTGGTCCCAACAGTTTTAGGATCTAACTGTTTTAGGCCTAACATCCATTTGCTCACTCTCCACAGAGTCAGGGATGAACTAAGTCACTGGTTCCCAAACCTGGATCATCCTGTCACTCAGGCCACCTTCTGGGCGAGCCCAGGAATCTGCATTTTTATGGAGTTCTACAAGTGATTACCTCAGTGATCTGCAATTATGCAATGAATAATTCATGTGTAACTTTGAATTTATAGGACAGTTGGGTCATAGCCTCTTCAAATAAATGAGTTTGAAGTTACCTCCTCCAGACCATTAATCCCATTTCCTATATTCCACCAATGCCCTAACCTCTGATTTCTCAGATTTGAAAGAATCTCTGATCATTTCTTGCTTGCTTGCCCCATGAGAATGGAGGCTCATCTGGGGCAAAGATTGCCTTAATCTTCTTGGCTTTTGATTAAGGTAAGAAACTCAAGAAAAATGTGTCAGCAGATCAAGAGATGGATCCTTAGATGGAGTCCAGTGTAAGGGGTAAGAGTAAATACTTTGGAGTCAGATGGTCCAGGTTCCTGTGTCTCAGTGTTTTTCTTCCGTCACTATCTACTTCAAAAGGTTGTTGACAATAATTAAGATGATACCTAGAAATTACTCTACATAGCACCTACAACAGAGTAAGCATCCAGTATATGTTAGCAGCTATTACTGTTGTTCACAAGACCCCAGTATTTGCTGGCTGGAACTGTCCCAACTAACCAGGCTATCATTGGCCAACAGGGAGGGTATGTGAGAGTGGTGGTACAAGGACAAAGCTTTTGGTTCCATCTTTTCCAAGGGACAAATGCAAATAACTCAAGATCGTCCCACAAAGACCAATATGTTCATATATATGGTGTTTCCCTCTGGGAGAATGACCCTTTTGGTACTCTGCAGACCTGATGACTCTATATCAGGAGGTCCAAACTGGGATAATCAGTCACCAACCCTGTCATCCTTTGGGTCCACACGAAGCATGATTCAAGATCAACTACCTGGGTAGGGAGGTGGCTCATACATCTAATCCTAGCACTCTGGGAGGCTACAGTGGGTGGATTGCTAGAGCTCAGGAGTTTCAGACCAGCCTGAGCAAGAGCAAGACCTTGTTTCTAAAAAGGCCCAGGCATGGTGGTTTATGCCTATAATCCCAGCAATTGGGAGGTCAAGGCGGGTGGATTGCCTGAGCTCATAGGTTTGAGACCAGCCTGAGCAAGACCAAGACCCCCATCTCTAAAAAACAGCCAGGCATTGTGGTGGGCACATATAGTCCCAGCTACTTGGGAGGCTGAAGACAATCACTTCAGCCCAGGAGTTTGAGGTTGCTGTGAGCTCTGAAGCCTTGGCATTCTATCCAGGGCAACAAAGAGAAACTCTGTCTCAAACAAACAAACACAACAAAAAACCTAGTTGCTAAAGGCAAAGCATAATCTCCATCTTTGATACAATGAAGAGATAAAGGACTTCGTAAGCCACCTTGAGCTCCAATTTTAGAGCAAATCACTGTAACCCTATTGACCCCACCTTCATCTATATAGAAATGGGAAAAGAGGGAGAGGATAATATCTCACTAGATTGTTGAGAGGTTTGAATGAGATAATGGGAGGGGAAGCACCTATCAGAGTTGGCACATAGCAAACGCTTAACGGGTGTTAGGTCCCTTTGTCTAGAGCTAGGGCCATGGCCTACAGACAAGGTGGTAGCTCTCTGAACTGAAAGTCTCAGATACTAAAGCCTTGGATCCCTCCCTGCCTCCCCATCCCTCCCAGACCAATCCTAGACCCCCTCCTCACCTTCCCAGCCTCAGACTGCTAAATTGATGAAGCTAAAAGGGTTTTGATCATGTCAGTATATTTATATGTAAATACAAAACTGTATCACTTGTAAGATATTATGAACATTACAACTATTTTCTGAATCTGACTCAGTCCATTGATGTTAAATACAAAATGAAATGATTGTAAAAAATAAGAATATACATATTCAAAGAACTTATTACAGTATAAAATTATTGAGGTCTGATCAGCCATCAACCTCTTCTGTGATGGGGGAACATTTAAGGTTCCTGGAATTTTCTTAGGAATGTGGAGTGCTGGGGACTCTTTATTTTATTCCTGGCACATCAGCATGGGTGGACTGGGAGCAGACAGGGACAGGTTGCAGTGGGTAGACAACCACCTCACCCAGCCAGGGAGTTAAACTTTTTATTGGCACAGAACCCACCAAGCTTGAGTTCCAAGGTCTGGCAGGCTAGCAGACAGAAATGGGCATCTCAATAGACAGGGCCCAGCTGCATAAGAAAAGGAACCATCCACCAAAGAAAAGTTTGACCCCAGTTTCTTCTCCCAGGGAGGGATTCTCATAGTAGTTTCCTCTCTGTCACACCTGGGCTCCCCTTCTTTCCTTCTAAGACTTCGTACCGGTTGCTTTGGGCTCTGGCTCCTCAGTGAGTTCATCCCTACCCCTCGTTTCATCTCACTACCCTGGGGTAGCGAGAGGAAAGAGAGAACATGCACAGTGGAGGTCTGTTCCCAAAAATAGCCAAGTAAAAAGAGACCAATAATCAGATAAGGGCAATCCATGCTGACTTAACCCCATGTCACCACAAACCAACATCCTTGGCTCCAACGCGCAGCATCCGGAGGGAGGTAAGTCCTTAGTTAAGGATGAGGGCCCGTGGCAAGAGCATAGAGGAGCTATGTGTGTGTGTGTCCTTTCACCACTCCATGGTCCAACAACATGAGACGTGATCCCCAAATCCAGCAACTCCAGGATAAACAATAGGGTCCAAGAAGCAAGGAGTCCTAACTACAACATGGAGCCCCAGGAACTTCTACAAAGGAGTATCTGTGTGTATATGTATTTATAGAATATGATCATATTATCACATACAATATATATTATATACACACGTACATGTGGACCCATACACATAAGTGCACAGACACACACACAGACTGACAGAAAAGATTGGAATACACGCCCTATGTATAAACGTGCTTGGCACTCAGGACGATATGTAGAATATGTAACTTGGTCAAGCTCTTGGGGAAGAAGGTGAATATTAGCCAAACCTTCCCACAAAATCTTAGCAAAGGGAAGGAGTGGGAGAGAGACCTCCAGAAGGAGAATGGAATTGGGAAAGGAGGAGGGAGGTTCCTTTCCCACTTACCTCGGGCCCCTGGCAAAAATCAATAGCCACAATTTGGTTTTAATAAGGCACAGTTTGATAGCAGGTGCTAGGAATTAAGAACACATTGCTGCTGGCCCTGTCTAGTGGCAATTTGACCACATTTATCTAGCCGAAGGGAAAGGCTGCCTTGTGTGCACATGTGTGCCAGTAGATAAGAGCAAGAGGTTGATCCATGGCTTCAGCATAACTGTTGGCAACCTATAGGCTCAGCGGTGTCCAGGATACTTTAAGGAAGGCTGGCCAGCAGGTAGGAGGCTCATGGGAGAGTTACTGACCCTCCATGGCTAGCAGGTTATGGCCAGAGGACACCATGCCCTCTTTCTCTGCGAACTCCAGGATGGCCTTGTAGCAAAAATAGTACTGCTCAGGGGTCTGGATGCTGAAGGCCCTCTGGGTCCTCATGCGTGACACTGTCTGGAACACATTAAGGGTGCCGAGTTCCTCCAGCTGTGCCAGGCAGATGTCCAATGAGCAGAAGGTACCTGAAGAAAGAAGAAAGGGATCACATGTAGTTTATTTCTCCTATTGTCCTCCCTTGATAAAATAGGCAGAATCAGATAAATTAATTCAAAGGCAACGTGTCTCATGGCAGGAGGCCAGATGGCTTTGTACTAAAAGAACTTCAAGAGGTCACAGGGAGTGCTGAAGGCCAAAGAAATGAGAAGACCTTTGGTCTCTCAGGATATACATGGTGGGAACAGGAAGAGTGGGAAGTGACACAAGGAACTTCCTGCTTCAATCACAGACAGACTGATAGCAGTCCCACAGTTTTTTCTTTTCTTTTTAAGACAGAGTCTCTGTCACCCTGGGTAGAGTGCCATGGTGTAGTCATAGCTCACAGCAACCTAGTCCCACACTTAATGTCTAGAGACTCTACAGCTTTTCCATGGTGGCCTAACATAACTATTCTTTCCAATTTTCTCCCAAAAGTACCTCTAAAACTAGAAAGGCTAATGATTCCTGCAATGCACATCCCCTTACGCAGCAGTTCCCAACCTGTGGGTCGCGACCCCTTTGTAACAATGAAAATACATCCTGCATATCAGGTATTTACATTATGATTCATAATAGTTGCAAAATTACAGTTATGAAGTAGCATGAAAATAATTTTATGGTTGGGAGAGTACCACAACATGAGGAACTATATTAAAGGGGAGCAGCATTTGGAGGCTTTAGGAAGGTTGAGACCACTGCCTTTATGGCAAAGGTGCTAACTGGCTCCACACTGAGTACACAGCACAGGGTGAGGAGTTGGGGGTGGGGGTGGGAAGGAAGTAGCAAAACAGCTGAATTCTCTGAGACATCCACAGTGACAATGATGACAAGGTGACAGGGTCAGATAACTATACTGATGGGTATATAATAAACCCTAGAGGGCTTAGCCTGTCAAATATATCTTCTGGCCTCAGCGCCTATAGCTAAGTGGTTAGGGCACCACATGCACCAGGGATGATGAGTTTGAACCTGGTCAGGGCCTGCTAAAAAATGATAACAATAACAAGAACAACAAAAAGCCAGGTGTTGTGGCGGGTGCCTGTAGTCCCAATACCTGGGAGGCTAAGGCAGGAGAATAGCTTAAGCCCAAGAGTTTGAGGTTGCTGTGAGCTGTGATGCCACAGCACTCTACCGAGGGCAACAAAAACATAACATCTGGGAAGCACCTAGCAATATGGATACCAACGGACATTTAAAGGATAATTTTTCACAGCAATTTGCTACCAAGGCATCAAATGAGTTCTTTTTCTAAATCATAGATATGGCTAAGAGCTTTTCCCTACCTACTGCCTCTGGAGGCACTAAGAGGTATCTGGTACATTACCTGTCCTGCCAATGCCTGCACTGCAATGAACCACAATGGGTGGCTCAGGGCACTGCCCTTTGGGGCGTCCTCCCATGCTGCTCACAGCCAGACTCTGCTGGTTTCTGACCACTCTCAAAAAGTCAATGAGGGAAGCTGCTGAGGAAGGGACGCCATAATCTGGCCAGCTCAGGAACTGGAAGTGGGTCACCTGGCGTTTCTGCCGCTCCTTAGGTAAGAAAAGCAGCACAAGTTAATAAGATTTCTACCTGCCCCAACCACCTCCAGTTTCTCAGGATTCTCAATACCCTGCTTTCCCGAACACCATGGTTCCTGTCCACCACTCTCAACATTACCAAGTGCTTCTCCCAACACTTGACTTCCCTACTGTAAACCCAAAGGAAGGGTTAAATGTTTGAGAAAGGCAGAATTCCTATATTGTAGGATACAGACTTCTTTGGTTACAAGCTTTATTCCTACGTAATGCCACTGTGATGTTGAGGTAGTATAGCCAATAAAGGCTGTGAGTTGAATATCCTCATCCTGTTCCAAGAAAAACAGAAGCAACTTATAACCTCCCTGGAATCCTGTCTATTCCCTCTGGAGATTTTCCTTACAGTAGTAGTTCTCTCCTAGTTTCAAAAGATAAGAAAACAGAAACCTGGATTTACCTCTGTGTTGAGAATTTCCAGTGTTGTTTTCTTGTAATGGTTCATGTTCTCCACACCTAGATTGGTAACTGTGAGGAAACCAAATCGGATCCGAGAGTCTTTTTCTAAAGGCCAGTACTGTCCACACTTTCTCCTACCACCTTCCTCAAAGCTGAAAAGACACAGGGTAAGGTCAGGCTCCATTGCAGTAACCCAGCTTTCCCAGAGACCTCCTGTACCCTTAAGCATCAGTGTCATCATCTCTTGCATTAGTTCTAACTTACATCATCAATTCTCAGCAGAAGAGGAAGGAAGCCTCTTTATTCTACTTTGGTTTTTTTTGGCGGGGGGCGGGGGGAAGGGGACGTTTGAGACAGAATTTCATTATGTCGTCCTCCATACAGTACCCTAGTGTCACAGCTCACAGCAACCTCAAACTCTTGGGCTTAAGCAATTCTCCTGCCTCAGCCTCCCAAGTAGCTGGGACCACAGGCACCTGCCACAACACCCAGCTTTTTTTTTTCTTAGAGATAGAGTCTCACTTTATCGCCCTCAGTAGAGTGCTATGGTGTCACAGCTCACAGCAACCTCCAACTCCTGGGCTTAGGCGATTCTCTTGCTTCAGCCTCCCAAGTAGCTGGAACTATAGGCACTGGAGCCTGGTTATTTTGTTGTTGTTGTTGCAGTTTGGCCGACACCAGGTTCAAACCCACCATCCTTGGTATAAGGGGCCGGTGCCCTACCCACTGAGCCACAGGTGCCACCCAGAAGCCTCCTTATTCTAAATAGATGTAATCTGCATGGACTTCTTTAGCCAACATTTACTGAACACTTACTACATCATTTGGTCTCTCTGCTGATACCTCATGGTATTTCTCACATATCTGGGATATATAATGAGAGGAGACAAAAACAGTAGAGGAAATATGATGGGTCAGAGAGAACACTCTGGCCTGTACATCAGCCACTGCTCAGTCTCTTCCACAATAGGGGTTGTTAGCTGAGAGAGGACTGGGAAAAACACGCTCCTGAGATGGTAGTGGGAGGTTTATGTAAAGGCCTGAAGTCCACCCTACCACTTCAGTGGCCCCCAAAGTACTCCAAGGTGGTACTTCTCTCAGTACCTCTTCTCCAAATCAAGGTGGTTATAATAGTGCTCTGAGGAAGGGAATTGAGCAAATAAATATTCCCATTCATTTTTTCTTATCATCTGAAATAACTTATAATTATTATAATGATAATAATGACATTGATAAAATAGGTAATTCCTTAAACTTGGGAGATCTGTAGACCAAAATTTCAAAAATATCCTTTTTTATTTTTTTTCTTGTGGTTCTACAGTGAAAATATCTACAACCAGAAAAATGGTCAAACGTAGCAAATGGAGAGCAAAGAGGAACAGATACTTCAGGAACCAAGAAGAAAGCTTCCTTCTAGAAACAGGATTTTCTGTTTGTAGGTGAATTCAACAGACTAAAGGTGAATTGCTCCATGTTTCCCAGTACTTCTTTTACTGGATAAGGCTAGGACCTCAGAATAGGTTACAACTGGCAAAGGGTCACCAGAGCCATGGACTAAAGCTTTGATGAACTAGACCTATGAATCTCCACCATCATATTAACATGTGACGAGCTGAGAAAAATATAAGGTATCTCCAAATCTTTGCCATGGCTTTCCTAATCTTCACTGTATCTTTTTTTTCCTTTTTCTTTTCTTTTTTGTTGAGACAGAGTCTTGCTCTGTTGCCCAGACTAGAGTATTTATAGCTCACTGCAGCCTCCAAATCCTGGGCTGATTCTCCCACTGCAGCGTCCCAAGTATCTGGGACTATAAGCAAGCCTAACCATACCCAGCTGAGTTTGAAATTTCTTTTGTAGAGACAGGATCTCACTATGTCGTCCAAGCTGGTCTCAAATTTCTAGCCTTCAATGACCATCTAGTTTTGGCCTCCCAAAGCACTAGGATTACACATATGAGCCACTACCCAGCCTCATCCTCACTGTTTCTAAGAGCTAAACTTCCTTCTTGAATCACCCATGCTTAGGGACACAGTCAGGGTGGGGATTACTGGGGGAAAAGGGATTAACTCACCGGGTGGTCATGACAATCACCAAGACTTTCTGTTCCCATACCATAAGCCAGAAATCACGGTAAGTGTTCTCCAAAGGGCCTAGAATGAAAGGAGAAAACAAGGACCATAACCCTGGGAAGCCTTTGTTCTTTCTTAGGCTTTTCTGGTTTTTCTTTCCCCCAATATTAACTCCAAACCACAGATGTTAGCTCCCTGCTCATATCTCCATAGCCCTGATTTTCAGTGTGGTCCTTGGACCAAAAGCACCAGCATTATATGGAAGAGTGTTAGAAATGCAGAATCCAGCTGGGCGTAGCTGTAATCTTAGCACTCTGGGACATTGAGGCAGATGGATTGCCTGAGCTCAGGAGTTCGAGACCAGCTTGAGCAAGAACAAGACTCCATCTCTACTAAAAATAGAAAAATTAGCAGGGCATTGTGTTGGGCCCCTGTGGTCCCAGCTACTGGGAAGGCTGAGGCAGGAGGATCACTCCTGAGCTCAGGTAATCTACTTGCCTGGCCTCCCAGAATGATATCAAGTTCTACTTTTACATAACAGAATCTGAACAGGGCTGAGCACTTGATAAGAACTTTGAAAATACTTGTGGACCCCAACTCCCTTTCTTTTTTTTTTTTTTTTGAGACAGAGCCTCAAGCTATCCCCCTGGGGAGAGTGCCATGGCATCACAGCTCATAGCAACCTCTAACTCCCGGGCTCAAGCGAGTCTCCTGCCTCCGCCTCCCAAGTAGCTGGGACCACAGGCGCCCGCCACAACACCCGGTCATTTTTTGGTTGCAGCCATCATTGTTGTTTTGGCGGGCCCGGGCTGGGGATTCGAACCCGCCACCTTAGGTGTACGTGACTGGTGCCTTAGCCGATTGAGCAACAGGTGCCGAGCCTGTTTTGTTATCTTAAGAGAAAAGGATTTCTAAAAGTCCCACCAAAGAACTGCTTTTTTTTTTTTTTTTTTTTGAGACAGAGTCTCACTCTGTTGCCTGGGTAGAGTACAGTGGTGTCATCATAGCTCACTGTAATTTCCAACTCCTGGGCTCAAGCGATCCTCCTCCTGCCTCACCCTTCGGAGTAGCTGGGACTACACGTGTGAGCTACGATGCCTGGCTAATTTTTTCTATTTTTGGTGGAGATGAGGTCTCACTTTTGCTCAGGCTGATCTCAAACTCCTGACCTTATGAGATCCTCTTGCCTTGGTCTCCAAGAGTGGTGGGCAGGAGCCACTATGCCCATCCAGAATTGCCTTTTTCTGGGTTTATGCCTCCAGTCAAATTTCAAGTGCCTTGAGAGATCTACTTTGCCCATCATTTTTACTGAGGAATTAGCATAGTGCTTGAACATTGTTGAGGATAAATAAATATTGGATTTACTGCTTAAGGTCCCTCCCCATCCACATCCACCTAAGGATGGAGAGTGAAGGCAGGATTCTGGCCTCTTCTCCTGTCTCCACCTTGAGGGACAGGGTGGTGCTGGGCAAATTACTTCTTTCTGGGGCTTTAGGTGGTTTCTTCCCTCAAAGAATACACTGCTCTGGGCACGGTAGGGGAGGCAAAGACCATTGGCACGCCTGGGGCACTTGCCCTCCAGCAGAATCATGACATGAATATACATAACGATGGTTCTGGACAAGCTGTGATGTATATCATAAGGCAAGGGCAAATGAACAGCCAGAGATCCCCAGAATGGAGATGGCCACTCACTCTGGGAGAGAGGAGAAAGGGATCCTGTGGTCTGGACGTGCAGGCAAGTGAGAATGGGGCACGCCAGATAGTGGGAGGTTCATGAATGAGGATGGGACAGTGCTTATTGGATTAACAAGGTTCCAGTTTTGCCGGCATTCTTGAAGGAGTCGTGGATAGGAGTCTTGAAGACTATAAAGGCTGCTTGGGACAATGTGGAGCTGTGGTTTATGGTAGGGGAAGGTCAACAGGGGTAACCTGTGTGACGTGCTGGCTGTAGCAGGGTGTGTTGAGAGGCAGAGGGGCTCTTTAGCAGGTAATTGCCGTAATTTAGACAGAGCCCAGTGAGGTCTGGCAGTGGTGCACAGTCATGCCGTAAGGGGGTGATGGCTGAGATGTTGAGCTTGCTCAGAGAGGCAGCATACAGAAAAAGGAGAGAAGAGTGTGGAAGAAATCAGGGAATGTTTCCACGATGAGGCAGGAAGGTCAAGTCAGGAAGGACAGCCTGTTGCAGGAAGGAATGGCTGTGAAGCTAAGGATGCTGTGGACCCAGAGAAGGCTTTTGGCTTGGTCAGAGTCACTGGCCTAGTGTCCAAGGGACAGGATTAAATAGAGTGACGTAAGCAGAACCAGTCTGGCTGAAAAAGTGAGTGGATTTCCTCCCCCCAGACTTCCTGCTCTGGCTCCCCAGTGCCATTTGGAGGACAGAGGGAATGATCAATACATGGGCTATTCTTAGCTAGAGTTCTTGGTAACCCTAAACAGACACAGGATTTGAGGCACGCTGCCACCACCTCCCCTCTACCTGCTCACATCCTCCTCTTGACAGCTTCATCTTGCCCCAGTAGCAAGGGTCTGCTAGAAGTTCATCCCCTGTAGCGACCCCCTTTTCTAGATTAGAACTCTTGGGCACACGGAAGAGGCCAGGTAAGGTGGGGTGGGGTTTGTTCCCACCACACGCGTGCATGTTAAGTCCCTTCGGAAGTTCTATTAAGGCTTTCTTCCTTTCAGCATCTTCCAAGTTAAGACCAGTTCAGAGGGAAATGAGCTGAAGAGACTTCCCGAGAGTGTGAAGAGCCACCTGCTTGGGGTAGGGAGCCTGCTCCCAGTCATCGCACCCAGGTTTGGGATCGGGGCTGGGGTGAGGGCAGCCCCTGGGGTAGCACAGGCCTCTGCAGCAGCCCTCCTTCACCCTGCCCCACTCTCTGTCCCTCCCTGCCAGGTCTCACCTCAAAAAGCAAGAAAGAAAACAGTGAGCGCTTTCTGGAGCCGGCCCCCAGAGGCCTGTCTGTACTGGGGAGGTCAGAGAGGGAGGGAGGGGCCGGAGAAAGGCCGAGAAGAAAGCTTGAGGCCAGACAAAGGGCCCCATCCACCTTTGAAGCCGTCTCTAACCCGTCGAGGTGGGGGCATAGGGGTGGGCTGGAGAGCCCAGCTGGGGGGAGGCAGTCAATTTTAAAGAATGTCTCAAATTCCTGGGGAAATCAGAGGGATTGTAAGAGCTCCCCTCCCTAACACACCTCCTTCCCAGCCTCCTCCCCCCAGCCCCCCCAAAGTCCAGTCCTTTACACCTGGGGGGGCTCAACCCTTTGTCCTCTGGTAATTGCTGGGTGTTGCCCCCGTTTTAAAGTCCCATTGAACTCGCCAGTTATCAGCTGTGGCTCCAGACCACCCTCCCTACACACACCGCAGCAAACTACCCCCATCACGTCCCGCAGTCTTCACTGAGATTAAGGCTCTTTGTGATGAGTGAGAGAAAAAAGTAACCTGGTGAAAAGCAATTATGACGAGCTGGGGGGGGATGCCGGTTCCTGGCGGGAGGACCTCCCTCTTGGCAGCCGCTGCCCCGACCTTCTGAACTGGCCAGGACTGGGGGTGTCAGAGCCCGGGAACTTGCCATCTTCTGGGACTGTTGCTTCGCCCATCTCCCATTTTGACCCAACCAGAGCCCTTCGCAATTTTCCGTCCTTCCCTTATTTTTAGGCCTTTCTGGGGGAGAAATGGAAGAAGGGATATCTTTCACCCCTCTTCTTCTCTGTCCATGAGCTCCCTCCCCAACGTTTTCTCAGAAAGAGGAAGGAGAAATTGAGGCGGGGGGGGGGGTTGTCCATGAGCAGAAGAGCAGGCGCAGTGAGGATGTTTCCCCTGAAGAGCAGACAGCTTGCGGGGGGGGGGATCCCCACAAGGAAGGGTCTCCCTCTTGAGTAGATTAAAGTCAGTGCGTGCAAGGAGAGAGGAGGCTTTTATGGCCCCCTGAGGTCCCCTCCCAGTGCACACCTGGAGCCTTGGGGAAGGCCGGCGGGGCTCGGGCTGCCCCTTCTTCCTGCGCTCCCCGCCCCTCCCCCGCAGCCCGGCCGCCGCCGCCGCCGCCTCTAATTGAGGTTTGCCCTCAGGTGTGGCCCCCCGCGGGGACCGGAAAACAAGGGACCATTCCCGCCCGCCGTCCTTCCGTCAGTCCCGGCCTCCTCCCCGCCCCCGGCCCTCCTCACCGGAAAGAAGTAATCTCGCTCCCGGGAGGAGGCTTCGAGCGCCGGGCCCCGCTCTCGCCGGCCCGCAGGCCCCGCGGGCCGCTCGCCCGCGCCTCGGCCCGGGGCCCGGCTAGACGCCCCGGCCCGGGCGGCTCGGGCCGCCCCTGGGGCTGGGGCTCTCTCCGCCCCCACAGGTAGCTTGGGACGCGCGGTGAGAGCCGGGGACACCCGAGCCCGCGCGGAGGGAGGGCCGCTGTCCGGGGATTGGGCACGCCCGCCACCGCCGGCCTCCCGCGGGGCCGCGCCGCTGCCCTCCAGGCGGGCTCCGCCCGGGCCCTGCCCCTGTCCCCACGGGCCCCTCCACCTGCCGGGCCACGCCCGTCCAGGCGCTCGGCCGCCGCGGCTAGCGCGGCGCTTCCCCGGCCTCTCGGGTGAGCAGAGTCAGGGAGTCGATCCCTCACCCCGCTTTAGATAACCCGTTTGCAGGAAGACGGTTTTATTCTGGTGCTGGGAGTCGGGGGTGGGGGTGCAGGCCCAGGTCGTGGAATGCGAGGAATGGCTAACCCTCTTTTATTTTTTCTCCCTCCTTTTTTTCCTTAAACCCCAAAGTTCCTTCCTACTGTCTGGCCATTTGAGCTGGGGGACTGGGGGCAGGCCCAGGGAGCCAGGAGCAGCCGACTTTGAGGACAGCCACCTCCAGGTGTCTGAAAGGCCTCCAAATCCACTGACCTTTCCCCGGGTTTCAGGGAGCCACCTGGACGCTGGTGCCCGAGGTTGGGGTGTCTCTACAGTTCCTCTCTTGGGGGTCCGCCCCCAGGCCGGTGCAGCCAACCTGTTGGTTTGGCAGTCCTGCCCTTTTCCCGTCCTTAGGGTAGTGGGGGATCTGGCTCCCCTCCTCCCACCCCTGCCCAGTCTTTGGAATAGGAAGGGAAGGGGGACGGGAAGGCTGCTGGGGGCAGCTGCCCCTGTCTCCCCGACTACGTGAGGGGCTGGGGCCGCCGAGTACGCTTTGTCCGCCGGGTGGGGGCGGAGCCCACAAACTCGAACTGCTTCTGCCTCTCGGCGTGGTTGGGGAAGGGCAGCTGGCCCTGGTAGAGGCGCTTGATGAAGTGAGCTTCTCGCTGGTTCTGGCGGCTGCGGGAGGCCTGGCGGGGCCGCCCCTGCCGCGTGAAGGCCATGAACCAGCCCTCATGCCGGGCGTTCTGGAAGGCGGTATAGTTGTTCTCCAGCACAATCTCCGTGAACACGCAGTCTTTGCTCTTCCCGCTGGGCTGCAGGAGAAGGGAGAGGAGGGGAATTTGGCCACCCACCTGTCTGGTTTATCTGCCTTCTGGGGGCCTATTTCACAGGACTGAGGCGGGAACAGTAGAGCCAAGGAACTCTGCCCCAGAGATGGGCGCCCTTGCAGGAGAGGCAACGTGCAAAAAACGAACCAGCTTTGCTTGGAGTCAGGTCTGAACTTAAAGCACAGGCTTGTCCTTTGGCAGTTGTGCACCTTGAGTAAGGTATTTAACCACGTGGCTGAGCCTCAGTTGCCCGAGATGTAGCTTAAAGATCAAGATACTTATGCAGTTGGGTGCATGACCAGGGGGCCCTTAGCACTGAGACCTTTCCTGCAGTCTGCAGTGCTGGCTGGAGGAGGAGGAGGTGACAGTCTCTGATGAAAAGAATAAAGGTGTCAGACATAGCTGCCCCTCTGACCCTATTGACAACCTGGGGACTGTGCCCATTTTTACAGGCAAGAAGCCTGAGGCTTGACGAAGATAAGCAGACCAGACATTATTTGGTGAGCAACGGAAACCAGATTTGCCTGATTCCAAAGGAGATGGAATTCTGCGTCCTCAGCAGTGCGGGACCCACCACCACAGCAGTCACTCATCATGGGTGCTTATTATTCATCTCTGTGGCTGGGGCCTGTGGACCCCACAGACCTTGGTGGCAATTCTGTCTTGTATGCCTGCCCCAACTTTCATCTCTCATCCACCCTTCCCCCACAGACTGCAACATCATGCCAGGGCTAAAATTCTTACTGATTTATGCTGGAGGAAGGACTCCTGTAATCAAAGCCAAAGATCCTGTGGGCCAGCCCGTCCTTTCTGAGGGCTAATAGAGCCTCAGGACGCATTTAAATAAAGAAACCAGAGAGCAGCTCAGCAGCCAGGTGGAGAGTGGAATAAGTCAAGAGTCCTGTTTTTACCCAGGTGGGGGCCTCAGTGCAGGGTAGCGTGTGCCCACCCCATGGGGCTGACTCACTTTCCCGATGAGCTTGCCTCTCTTGTTCATGCAGATGTACTTCTCACTCTCAGCCCCTTTGATGCGCACTCGGCTGCCAAACGTGTCTGTCTCCACTATGAGCTTAGCTGTGATGGGGGAGGGGAGAAAGGCTTCTGTCCATCCTCTATAAGGGCTGCTGGCCCAGGGGTGCGGCAGCTCCCCCACTGCCAACACTGACCTTCAAACTCAGGCAAGGGGCATCGAGAACTTTCAGGCCTAAAGCCAGCAGACCTTTGGGGCCATCAACCCTACCCAGGATCTAGGGATGGACCAGGAGGTGACGCCAGGCAGGGATATGGGTAGCCTGGTGGCTCTCACCAAACTTGTTGCCGTCCTCAGCGGTGGCAGAGATTCGACGCCCGGTGACCTGCACATGCTTGCCACTGGTCCGGCTGTACAGCTGGTACTCCCGGATCTGCCGCCTGCTCAGCTGGTCAGTCATGGCGCCCTGGTCCCTCACGTACTGGTTAAAATTAGGAGACGGGTGATTCTCCCCCTTTGCGATTACCAAGGGAAAAATAATGTCAATTTGCTTTGGGTGACACCACCGCTGGTCCATCCAGGGGAGAGGGGAGCGGAGATGAGTTTGGAAGGGGAAGCCACTTGTCCTATAGAGCAGAGGGTGCAGGGTAAAGGGGGCATATGGCTATGACCTCAGGCCACTGGGTGAGGAACCAGTCGTGACCCCTTGGCTCTGCATCCACCCTGGAGCAGGGGGCTAGTGGCTGCCTAGGCCTGGAGAACCTTAGGGATACCTGTGTGTAGCACAGACCTGGAATCACGACTCAGGGAGCTGGAAGGAGCCTTTGGGGCCATGGTGTCCCATCCCCATGTATATGGAGGGGCACACAGGAGCACAAAGCTCATCAGGGACAGAAACCCCTATCCTTGCCTCTTGGATCTGAGCCTGCCACCTTCCTGAAAATCCAGGATCTTGGCTCACATAGCCAGGACACCAGATTTCCCTACTGGTTTTGAAAGACCTCATGCCCAGCACATACAGGCAGAGCAGATGGCCTGGTTGGTTCTCTGAGTTAGGGTCGCATCTTTTCACAGCACTGATGTGGAACCTGAGCCCACGTGTGTCTTCCTGCTTCACACCAGGTGCTCAGGCCTGGAGCAGCCCCTGCTCCAGCCTTCCTCTCTTCTAGGAGCTGGGACTGGGGCCTGACTCTAAGGAAGGAGGCACAGGCAGCAGGGAGGTCTGTTCCTGTGGTGGCCTCCTTTGCCACAGTGCTTCCCAGGGTGGAGAGAGTTTCCACCACGCCCTGTATAAAGCCAGGACAAGGACCTTCTCTGAGCTGGACCTCCGTCCTTACCCATCTGTGACAATGAGTGGTAGAGAAGCAGGCTCCTTCCTGCCTTCTTTCTACCAAGAAGCACAGGGACTGAGGTTGCCCACTGCTGGGGGGGGGGGGGCTCCAGCTCTTTTTGTTTCTCTCTCCACCTGGATCCTGCTTAGGGGGGCCGTGTTGGCGCAGTCTTTCCCTACCCTGCCACAAATCCCTAATTCCACCTTTATCCCAGCCTCAATCCCAGCCATCTGGACAGATCTAGACCCAGACTAGCCTTTGTTGGGGCCACTCTGTCCTAGGAAGGGAGTGGGAGGGAGCAGTTCACCAGGCTTGTGTTTAACCTGGGCAGGTTAACTCTTCTTGTGCACCATGACTCCAGCCACCCCCCTCTGTAGGCCAGAGTGTTGCTAGGACCCCAGGACAAGGGCAGTATCTGTCTGAGGTGGGTATCTGGGATGGGGGACCTGCCCTGACTGCCCTTCAATGGCCTCCTTGCCAGGGGGTGGGGTCCTGCCTGTCCCACCCCGCCTCCTGGCCCAGGTTCAGGGCCCCGCCCCTCTTGGCGGGCAGCCTCCTCTGGCTGTTCCAGGTCAGGAGCAGAGAGGGACGCCCCCCAAGCCCCCACCTCTCCTTGTCCTCCTTCAAGCCTTTCACAAAAGCAGCCCCACGCCCCCCCACAGCCCACAGCCCACAAGTCCCTCTCCCCGCGGGACCTTGCCTGTCCCTTTCATGTTCCCGCTGTGGGGGGACCTCCCCTTCCACCTCGCAGACAGCTGCTTGTCAGACGGCCCCTCAAGCATGGCTGTGGTCCGGCCTGCTGCCCCCCCCCAGGGGGATGAGGGGGCACTTCAAGGGGGAAAGGACAGCTTTGCCACCTTCCCCGATTCCTGAATGGGGCCTCAGCCAGGCCATAAACGCCCGGCCAGCCGCACTATTGTGCTAGTTCCCCTTCCAGAACAGGTTGGGCCCACCCCCAGCCCCCTCCCAGCCAGGCTGGGGGCTTTCTTCTTGCTCTCCTTGGATGTGTGAAGCAAAAGGCCTGGAACGGGGCTGGAGCAAAAGGGGGAAGGGAGGGGGGAGTTGTCTCTCCCTCTCCCACCCCCCCACTGCTTCAAAGGCAGCCCCTTTCCCTCTCCCAGAGAAAAGGCATTTACCTTCAAAAAAAGTCCCCACTGGATATGAAGAGAAGTGGGCCTCTGGCCTGGGAAAGCCAAGCGATCTCTCCCCAGAGCGGTTCTGGACCAGTGCATTTTAATAGCTGCACTTTTATGGAGGATCACAAAAAGGGACCGAGCCTCGCATAGGGGGCTGAGACTTGGGGGGTGGGAGGTGTGCGTGGGAGGGAGATGGGGGGCTGACTTGGGATGGGGGGAGTGTGGAGAAGCAAACCTTGAATTTTGCCCCAAACAAACCTGTCTGGGTTCGACCTCGTCGCCCTGTAGCTAGGACCACCCTACACTGGCTGGGCATTCTGACTGCACCCATGCGACACCCCAACCTTGGGACATCCATGTCAGTGGGAATGGGGTAGTGATTGGAACATGTTAAGTGATTTTGCAAAAATCCTGTCCTTTCAGGTACTTGCAAGCACAAGTCTCACCTGAGCCACCACCTCCACCCGCTTTCTATTACTCCAGGGCTCCACCCCTCAAGTCTGGAGTGCCCTGCACCAGCCTTCTGGGGGACCCAGAGTAGAGGGATGAGTAGAGAAACAGAGACACAAAGTAGGGGGGTTGATGAGAGGGAGGAGTGATATAACTCCTGAACCCCCACATTTGCCGTGGCCCTTTCCCTCCCCTGTCCCCCCAAGGCTGACCCTCCAAACCTCAGCACCTCCTGGACCTGAGGAGAGGACAGAGCCTGCCTCTGTCCACCTGAAAGGAGACTGCCCCCCGTGGGGTGGGAAAGGGGAAAAGCCGGTGGGTGTGCCGCCTACCTGAGTTTGACAGCAGAGAATCAACAGCTGGAAACACCTGTGTGGGAGATGAGGCAGACCGGGCTGTGGGCACCTGGGGGAGCCTGGGAGTGCGCCCAGCCCTGCGCCTGCCTCACAGCCCTCATGGGGGTCCTGGGGAGATTAAGTCTGCCCCAGAGACTGGAATGGGAACGGAACTTCTGCCCAGGAGGCAGCACACTTACAGCGTGAGGTTGGGCAGCAGGCTGGCGGCTCCCATCGCTGGAGACACTTCTTGAGGCGTTTGCCCCCCTGCCCCCAAACTCAGGAGCAGATGTGGGCAGTCCCCAGGGGTAGAGTCCCAGAGAAGCCAAGGTCTCTCCGAGCCACAGGTTTTCAGGGGGGAGAGGAGGAGAGAGGGGAGGAGGAGGAGAGAGAAGGGGGAAGAAGGGGGAGGAGGAGGGGGAGGAGGGCGTAATTGGGAGACTGAGGTGTGAGGTGTCCACCTTCCCGGCCAGTGAGGCTGCTTGGCCAATGCGGTGGGGGCGTGCGCTCATGCCCTCTGGGCTGCCAGCCTTCCATGGGCTGCCCCTCGAAAGGACAAGCTGGGGGCCCTCTTGAAGAGGAGGTAGCCCTGCTGTCCCCAGTCTAGCTCTATTCTGGACCTTTACAGACACTAAGTCATGTGGGGTGTGTTGCAGGCAGGGCCCCTCCTCCCACTCAGGGTCAGCTTCTCCCTCTCAGGTTTGGCTCCCCATGTCCCCAAGGGTGAGCCGCAGGTGTCAGCAGAGCTAGGGCTGGAGTCTCTGGCTCTGGGGTGGAAAGTCCCAGAAGCAGCCTTAAAAGGAGGAGCCTCTCTCTAGGGGGCAAGGGTAGGCTGGGCTTGGAGCTGTGGATTGCACTATCTCTCTGTCACCCATGCCACTGGGAAGGAGGGGTTAAGGTTGTCTGACCACCAGCAAATAGTGGGCTCTATAGGCTGGACCAGGTGGGGAGAAGGTGCAGCTGGAGACTTGGGGAATCCCAGTGGGGAGGTGCAAAAGCTGGCCTGTGTTGGTATAAACCCCCTTTCTCTAAGCCTCTGTAGTTGCCTGTGAGAAATGGGGACAGGAATGCCTCAGGGTGCTGAGAGCCAAATGACATAGCAGCACAGGGCAGGATTCAAAACTCATGTTTCTGGACCTTACCTTGGGCAAAGACCCAGCCCCACTCCGCTTCCCTCCTGCAGTGGCCATCCCTGAAGCCTCTCACAGCTGAGAGAAGCTCAGAGCCTCCCCCTTGTCCTCAGCGCCTGCCAACCTTTCCATATGATCTTTGGTCCCACATGGCTCTGTAGATTACCAGCTGTTGCCCTGAGGCACAGACGAGGAAACTGAGGCATATGGCCCGGTAACTTGCTCAGATGACTCAGCTAGTCAATGGAGTAACCAAGCTTCCAAAGTCCATGTTCTTTCCATTCTGCATGGACTGTGTGCCCCCCTCCAGGGCCCAACCCTGAAGTTTTCAGTGTAGGGGATTAAAGGTGATATCTGAGGTCCTGTAGCTGGTGACCAGGGAGCTGTAATGGTGACTACAGGTGAGCTTGGTGGGGGGCCTCTGAGGTCCAAGGAGCCAGAGCTCAGCCCTGGGCTCGCAAAGTTCTCAGATCTCCAGGCTGGGAAGGGGAAATGCAGAGGATATGGATTTGTTTACCTAAATAGATGACTAGGAGGGGGAAACTCTCACCTCTAGGTTGCTTCTCACCTTCCTGAGCTAGATCAATCCACAAAGTGGTCTGCCACCCCTGCCCGCCCCTGCCCCCCAGACACCTGAGAGCTGCCGCAGGGGGCCCAGGGATAGGCCCAGGCTGAGCCAGCTGGTGTGAGGAGAGCTTTGCAGTCATGCTCACAGCATATCTGAACTGGAAGGGACCTTAGAGATTCATCTTCTGCTTCAACCTCCCAGACCTCAGGGTCTATGCTGGAGGTGTCAGCTGGGGAATGGAAAGGGGCAACCTTGGGCTATGGGGGCCTCCGATCCTGAGCACCTGGCTCCTATCAGTGGGGACAGGGCCTGCTGTCACTGGCCGGCCTGGCTCTTCATGGTAACATTCATCAAGACACATTCTGCTGTGGGATCAGTCTTCATAGGTGGGATATCTTCGGCCTCTTGTCCTTCCCCACGTGGCACCTGCAGGCCTGGCTTTCTGACTTGGTTTGTTCCTTCACACCATGGGAAAGCCAGTGGTGGGCCCCAGGTGGAGAGATGGCTCGAAGAATCTTTATCCCCTGAGGGTGTGTGACCTGTGGCAAGGCCCTTTACTTCTCTGGTCTCATGGTTCCAATTTATAAAATACAAATGGCCACTACCACTGATGGGGTTAAACGGTCACCCTGAGAGTCAACTGAGATCAGGACTCACTGGAAAGTATCAAGTGCCCCAAGAGTAGGGGAAGGGGCAGGGACCCTCAGTGTAGTTCAGCCTCAGTTTACCTAAACTTTGGTAGACTTTTTGCCTTACTGGAGTGATGGGGCAAAAGGGAGGAGAGAGGAAAAGCTTCTCAACATTTACGGGGTGCAGGAAGTGATAAGGGACTGAGAAGTAGCCTAGGCTGCCTGGTGAATCCCCACCCTGTAGTGCCAAGTTCAACACCCCCCAGCTGGGGCTGTCTCACGCCTACTCCTCCAAACAGCCCAGCTGGTGTGAACATGGAGCCCACCTGCAGACCTGTCACTTGTCACCACCTGCTTCAGCCCCAGCCCACCCTTTTCCTGTTGAAAAACAGTCAGGGCAGACGGTCGTGGCTTTGCTCTGTGACTCCTGCTATCTGCCTGCACCTCAAAATCCAGGATCCCCAGTTTGGGTTGTCCCTCCGGGACTCCCACCTCAGGCACACTCACTAAGTCCTGCTCTCAGCAGAGTTGTCAAAAGCCAGAGCTCTGGGGCCAGACTCTGAGGTTCCTCTGCCAGCTGTGTGACCTGGGAGCAAGTTGTCATCTAACCTTTGTGCCTCACTTTTCTCAAGTGAGAAATGGGGCTAATACCAACCCCCTCAAGGTAAGGTCATAAGGATCAAAGGAGCCAGTCTGTGGCAGGCTCTCAGAGCAGGGCTTCTGGAGATGTGCCTCACTGCCGTCCAGTAGTTTCCTCTCTGCCCAGACCCTGCCCCGGGCCCTTAGCACTCTGTTCCTATTCCCAGACTCATCCTTCTATCAGCCCCCTCACACAGCCTGACACCCCCTTCTTGTCCATTACCTCCTCTGAAGGACCCATCAGACCCCCCCCCCCCCACTGAACAATGCTCCTCTTGGAAATTAGCCTGTTTGACTTTCTTGAAAGCACTTGATGGTCACTGAAATTATGGCGTTGGCTTCTGCACTTCCACTAGACTGTCAGTGACTTGAGGGTGAAGTGGCCCTCAAACACCAACTGCTCATTTGGAGTGGCCTCTTGTCACTCACTGGGTGACCTGAAGTTAGTGGCCCACCATTAGAGGATTGGCTAGCATCCCTATGTGTCTAATGGGGTGTGGCAAATTGTTAGCAAGAATGCCACCTGCCCTCTTCTGTCTCTAGCCTGGAAAAGCTATGGCTGAACAGAGCCCAGGTGACCTTCCTGTGCAGGTCGGTTCCAAGACCTGACCTCGTGGGATCCATACCTGGGGGTGCTGAATGTATAACCCCCAAATGGGAGGCCATCTGTGTGTCTGCCTGCTTCTGGGAATAAGCCAGGGTCACTCATGGATGACAGGGATCTAAAGCCACCTGTTAGGGCAGGAGGCCAGACCCTCACAGCAGGTCCTCTACCCATTTTCCAGTTCTCTAGTGGACTCACCCCAATCCTTGACTGAGCCCTGTGTAGGGGACACGTGGGGCTTAGCACCTCTGCACAGCTCACCCTGTCTACCCTATCTCCAAGGGTTTCCTTAAGAGTGCAAGGCCTATGCCCTTCTGCTGGGCATAGACCTTTACGCATGTGAGGTCTGTGTGAGCAAGAGCTGGCCCCTACCAGAAGGGGCCCCCAAGGTCTCAAATAGATAGTCTGCGAACTTGACACCTGTTGCGCTGGCCCCGTGGCTGAGGCCCTCCCTGGCCACCTGAGCAGTGGAAGCCTTTAAGTTCTGGACCTATAAACCTGGCCAGAGGGAGTGAGGAGGCAGGAAGGCCCACCTGACACCGAGACACTTGGTCCCTCCCTCAAAGCTGGGGGGTGGGGTGCCAGGAGAAGGCTCAGCAGCTTCAGGCTCAGACCTCAGGGCCTGGGTGTGCTGGTTCATGGTCGCCCTCTGCCGGGCACTTGGGCTGCGCAGCGGCGAGGAGGCCAGCTCCAGGGAAGAGTAGGAGGAAGGGTCTTGGCAAAGCAAACTTTATTGTGGCTCTGAGGTGAGGCTCTTCTCTCTAGAGCCTCTGGAAAAAGGAGAGTTGGGGTGAAAGGGTTTGGTGTCACCCTCCACAGCAACCATGTCTCATTCAGACTCAGATGGAGAGGGTTGGGTGGGGGTCACCTACACCCACAGCAAGCCTGGTGGAGGCCCACTCTGCACAGTGCTCTTGTACACTCTGGCTCATTTCTTAGACCCCAGCTTCTTGGGTTTGGCCATGAGCTTGGTCTGTGGAGAGAAGACAGGACACCCCTGTCCTGCACCCTGCCCAGCCTGGGCAGCCCTCACAAAGCTGTCTGCCTCCCCACAGCCCTGATTCCCACTCACCTTCCTCGCTGGGCTCTTGCCTCTAATACTGGATCTGGAACAGGGTGGGGGTGGACAAGGAATGGGGTGTGGGTGGGAGTGAGCCCAGCCAGTGCCCACATGGCTCTCCTAACATCCACACTGGGGAGCCCCCTCTGGCTGGTCACCTCCCAGGGGCCACTCTAAGCCTCTATAAATAAGGTGTCTCTTCCTTTTTAGACTTCCATCTTCATATATCCCAAATATATCTTTTCATTAAAATGTAATAAACCATTTTTTCAATATGGTTCATTAACCATACTGCACAAAATATAACAAATGGACAAGAAAATGAGTGAGTTTTCTTTATCTGTCAACCAATATTAAAACTTTGGTGTCATTCCTTTCAGGCTTTCTTTTTTTTTTTTTTTGAGACAGAGCTTCAAGCTGTCGCCCTGGGTAGAGTGCCATGGCATCAGAGCTCACAGCAACCCTCCAGCTCCTAGGCTCAAGCGATTCTTCTGCCTCCGCCTCCCAAGTAGCTGGGACCACAGGTGCCCACCACAACACCCGGCTATTTTTTGGTTGCAGCTGTCATTGTTGTTTGGTGGGCCCAGGCTGGATTCGAACCCGCCAGCTCAGGTGTATGTGGTAGGTGCCAAGCCACTTTTTTTAAATTAATTTTTTTTAATCAAACTCCTTTTAAAAATGTGAAATAAAGTGATTGCTATCCTGTTCTTGAAATCCTATCAGCACTTTCAGGTTGCTATATTCTTTGTAAGCATTCTGTAACATACCATTGAGAAGATGTGGCCTGGTTTACTCAACTGTGACACTGGTAGATATTTAGAACACTTTCACTTTTCGCTATTATTTGCAATAATGCCATATCAGTGCATATGGTTTCCCTCCTATTTTGGACAGTATTCTTTGGATGGAATTGCCGTGAGTGGCAAGAAAGTGATGCCTACTTCCCGGGCTACCATGTGGCTGGGCCCATGTGCACAGACACGTATCAGTTACACTGCTAGCACTATAGCCTCAGCTACAAGATTTTGGCTAATTCAATAGTTACCTGGCTAGTTCTTCTTTTTCCAGCTTTTTTTTCTGGGAACCAAAAATGAGCATATTAGGAGAGTTAGGGTGAGATCCATGAGGTCTCCGGCCGAGTTCCTGGCAGGACTTGGCCGCAGTGGCCTTAGCCTGCCCTGCACACACTCCACACGGGAGGCCCAGCCCAGACTCCTGGTGCCCCATCCCGCACGTGCCTCTGCAGAGTCCCCACCTCATTTCAAACAGCTGCCTCCTTTCCCCACCTTAGCAGCACTCGCCTGCTTCTGGCTCCCCGGCCTTTTGGTTTGTTTGACCGGGATGTCCTCATCTATAGATATTTCTGCATCCTCCTCTTCTTCTTCCTCTTCTTCCTCCTCTTCTTCTGCTTCCTCCTCCTCCTCCTCTTCCTCATCCCAGGTTACGTCTGAAGGTTGTGTGATAGCATGGGAAAGGGGGCAGGGCAGAGCTTCTGGGCTCCAGGGTTGCTGTCTATCTCCCAACTCCAAAATCGGTTCTGCTCCAAGTATTGCCCTGGTTGGAAGTGGTCACCTACCTACTGCCTGTGAAGGGCCATACCCTTTGTGGCCCTCCTGACAAAGTGGAAGCCAGGGTGAAGTAGGGGGTCTGGGAACACAGAGGGCTGGGGGTAACAGAAAGAGGGCAGGGGATGTGATGCTGTCTGGGTAAGAGGAGGGTCCCTGTAGAGCCAGAGGCAGGGCCAAGGTTGCAGGTGGGTGCAGTTGGGGAGGGGAATGGGGTACCTAAGACAGGCAGCTGACAAATTCAGATCTCATCCTAGGGGAAGTGAGACCTCCCAGAGGTTTTTAAGCGGGACAGTAGCCCTATGAAAGAGGCACAGCTGTACAGAGCAGGGCCAGATGAAGGGCCCTTGAAGGGGTCGACATTATGCCAAGTAGCTATGGTCCATGTCACTGCTACAGCTGCACACCACAGAGTAGCCATGTTTTCTGTGCTCCTTATAATAGGTATAAGGCCAAGTGCTTTCCTTGAATCGCCCATTCACTCCTTACAATTACGCCTTCAAGTTGAACCCAAGCATAGTCCCTTCTCATGTACAGGTGAGGGGCTGAGGTTCATAGAGGACTCGGCACGGAGGTACAAGACCTGGGACCAGGACCCTTGACCGTGGTCTTCCACCAACCCAGGCTACTGGCAATCTTGTTTCCTTTGGGGACTTTCTCCAAAAATTCAAAGTCTATCAAGTGTTTGAGTATCTATACATCCCTAGCCCTATGCTAGACACTATTCTTAGACCATTCCTGTGTCCAAGCTCAGACTTACCATAACATTCCTGGCCACTTAGGAACACAGGTCCCGAGCCAGCCCGAAGGTGAAAAGTGACTGGAGGAGAAAGCTCTAATTTCATCATGGAGACCTGCAGGGGGAGGGACATGGAAGTAGGAGCACAGAAGACAAGGTAAGTCAGACCTGGCATCAGGGGGGGCTGGACTTGGACAGAAAGACTCAATTTATTCCCCTCCCCCAACCAGGAACACTTAAGGGTTGTTTTGCATCCTGCACCCTTTTGCTCAGGTGGGTTCTATCCAAGAAGAACGTGAACCTGATAATCTTATCGTCACCCAGATCACAAGCGTGCTTCCAAGCTCAGGGCAGCTGTTAGATTGCTAGGAGCCAAATAGTGTCCCCTAACCCCCAAGTTCATATGTCGAAGCCCTAACCTCCATGATAGTGTTTGGAGGTGGGGCTGTGGGAAGTGATTAAGTCATGAGGGTGGAGCCCTCATGATGGGGATTAGTGCCCTTGTAAGGAGAGATGCTAGAGAGCTCCCCTCGCTGAGTGAGCACACAGTGGGAAGCCATGACAAGACTTCACCAGAACCCAACTGGGCCAGCCCCTGACCTTGGACTCCCAGCTTCCAGAACTGTGTCTGTTCTCCAAGCTCTCCCAGTCCATAGTATTTTGTTATAGCAACCCAAGCTGCCTAAGACACTGATCAAATAAGCAGATGCAGAGTTGTATGTACAGAACTATGTCTGTCTTATGAGTACTGTATGAATATGCATATGAATACAGGCTGTAATGTATTAGAGTGCTGATCATAATTGTAAGCAGACAGTAAGGCATTTAATCGTCTTTATAATTCTCCAAACTTTCCACATTTTCTAGAATAATGACAATGGCTTAATATGTTTTTTTTTAGTCTCACTCCATCAGCTTAGGTAGAGCACCATGGCATCATAGCTCACAGTAACCTCAAACTCTCAGGCTCAAGTGATCCTCTTGCCTCATCCTCCCAAGTAGCTGGATCTACAGGTACCCACTAGTTATTTTTATTAGAGATGGGGTCTTGCTCTTGCTCAGGCTGGTCATGAACTCCTGAGCTCCAGCAATCCATCTGCCTCAGCTTCCCAGAGTACTAGGATTATAGGTAGCTGAGCCACCTTGCCCAGCTTTGAGAGCTTAAATTGCTTGAGCTGCCACATGCCACGCATCATGCTAACATTTTAACTACTTTCTGTCATTTAAATCCTCACAAGAAGCCCATGACAAAACTACTGTTACTATACAAAGGAGGAAACTGAGGCTTAGTTTTTGTTTTTTTTTTTGAGACAGAGTCTCTCTCTGTCACCCAAGCTAGAGTGGTATGGCATCAGCCTAGCTCACAGCAACCTCATACTTTTGGGTTCAAGTGATTCTCCTAAGAGCCTGAGCCTCCCTAGTAATTGGGACTACCCTAATATCTGACTAATTTTTGTATTTTTAGTAGAGACAGGGTCTCATTCTTACTCAAGCTGGTCTTGAGCTCTTGAGTTCAAGGGATCCTTCTGCCTCAGCCTTCAGAGGGCTAGGATTACAGGCATGAGCCACCATGCCTGGCTGAAACTGAGGCTTAGTTAGATTAACTTACAGCTTCTGGTTCTGGCAGAGGTAAATAAGTGAAAAGAGATTCTGCAGCCATAAACATCTAGAAATTCTGGGGCGGCGCCTGTGGCTCAGTGGGTGGGGCACTGGCCCCATATACCGAGGGTGGCAGGTTTGAGCCTGGCCCCACCAAACAGCAACAACAACAACCACAACAACAAAAAAATGGCTGGGCATTATGGCAGGTACCTGTTAAAAAAAAAAAAAAGAAATTCTGGATGGAACGTAACTTAATGTTTTTACCCTATAGCTGATGGCAAGACAGAAAAAAGGATCTTCATGTATCAGAAATGGAGGTGTGTGCTGGAGCTGGGGCACAGCAGCTGAAGGGAAATGGCCTGGAAATAGTCAGAGCACTGGGTTTCAATACTCAGGTGTGGAGGAGGCAGGCCAAAGGGCTGCACCCTTAAGAAGAAGACCAGGGTGAATAGAGGATGGGGACTATAAAACTCCAAACCATCCCTCCCTCCAAATAACCCAGAAAACAACCCCCCCAGGTACCCTTAAAGGAAGGTAACAAGGAAGTATAAATGGGAATAAAAGAAATCTCCTTGAATACCCTAAAACCCATAGCTGTAGCTCATGTATAAGAGGACTGAATTTACTCTGTGGGTACTGCTAAGCCAAGACATTTTGTATTAAATCTCAGAGTTTGTCATATTTGTGGGGTAAATGGCAGGAGCAAACATAAAAGTACTGTTGGGACAGTCCCCAAACCCAGGCCGTACATCATTCTTTCAGAAAAGAGCAAAACAAACTTCAAAACCTAAAGATGAACTCACCATATAAAATTACAAAGCACGTGACGTGATACTGCCAGAGTCAGCAGAAAGAAACCAAATGACTGCAAACCAGCACAACCAAGAATGTGAGGGAATGCCAATCTAAAAAATTATGAAATAAGTTCGACTAAAATGAAATAAATGGAAAACTAGAAATCAGGATCTTAAGAACAAGGCATTACAACAAATAAAAATAGGGCCGGGCACAATGGCTCATGCCTGTAATCCCAATACTCTGGGAGGCTGAGGCAGGTGGATCACTGAAGCTTATGAGTTCAAGACCAGCCTAAGCAAGAAGGAAACCCCATCTCTAAAGAAATAGTCGAGGGTTGTGGCAGGTGCCTGTAGTCCCAGCTACTTGGGAGGCTGAGGCAAGAGGATTGTTTGAGCCCAAAAGTTTGAGGTTGCTGTGAGCTATGACACCACAGCACTTTACTAGGGCAAGAAAGTGAGACTGTCTCAAAAACAAAAATAAAATGTAGCTTTCTAGATATGAAAAATAGAAGCATTGAAATAAACGGAATAATTTAAAAAGTAGAATAAGCCAGCAGAGGCAATAATAAATAAGATAGAATAATGTTGCAAAGAAGTTACCCAGTATGGCTTAGCACCTGTAGCTTGCTCAGTGGTTAGCGTGCCAGCCACAAACACTGGAGCTGGTGGGTTCGAATCTAGTCCGGGCCTGCCAAACAACAATGACAACTGCAACCAAAAAATAGCCGGGTGTTGTGGCAGGCTCCTGTAGTCCCAGCTATTTGGGTGGCTGAGACAAGAGAATTGCTTAAGCCCAAGAGGTTGCTGTGAGCTGTGACGCCACTGCACTCTACCCAAGGTGACAGAATGAGACTCTGTCTCAAAAATAAAATACAAGACATGTTCTGGGGTGTAAAACATTATTAAAATTTTTTTTTTTTTGAGACAGGGTCTCACTCTGTTGCCAGGCTAGAGTGCAATAGTGTCATCATAGCTCACTGGAGCTATGATGAACTCAGGTGAACTTCCTAATTTTTCTTACTTTATGTGGAGTTGGGGTCTGGCTAATGTTGCCCAGGCTGGTCTCAAACTCCTGGCCTCAAGTAATCCTCCCGCTTGAGCCTCTGAAAGTGCTGGGAATACAGGAGTGAGCCACTATATCTAGCCTACACCGCATTTTACTTGGAAATCCTATCAATTAAGTTCTCAGGCCAAAATGGAATTAAACAAGAAATCAATTAATTTTAGAAAATCCCTAATTACCTGGAAGTTAAATACACATATACTTCTAAATCCTCCAAGGGCTGAAGAAGGCAACTAGAGAATAATTTGAACCTAATGAAAATGAAAACAGTACTTACCAAAATTTGTGAATTAAAGCTAGACAATTACTTAGAAGGAAATCAGAGCATGAAATGCTTGAATTGGAGAAAGAGCATCTGACAAAAAAAAAAAAAAGATAAAAGCTTCTGCCTTAAGAAACTAGAAAAAGAGCAAGTTAAAACCAAAATAAGCAGAAGAAAGGAAATAAAGAGAACAGGTTAATAGAAATTAAAGAAATGAAGAGTTCGAGACCAGCCTGAGCAAGAGCAAGATCCTGTCTCTAAAAATTGCTGGACGTTGTGGCCAGTGCCTGTAGTCCCAGCTACTTGGGAGGCTGAGGCTGATCGCTTGAGCCCAAGAATTTGAGGCTACTGTGTGCTGTGACGCTACGGCACTTTACCAAGGTGACAAAGTGAGACTCGTCTCAAATAAATAAATAAATAGATAAATAACAGAGAGGAATTGATGAGACTCAAACCCAGCTTTTGAAAAAGACTGATAAAAGGATAAAACTAGTAAACCTGGCTCGGGGCCTGTGGCTCAATTGGCTAAGGCAGCCACGTACACCTAAGGTGGCGGGTTCGAATCCCCAGCCCGGGCGCCAAACAACAATGATGGCTGCAACCGAAAAATGGTCGGGCGTTGTGGCGGGCGCCTGTGGTACCAGCTACTTGGGAGGCGGAGGCAGGAGACTCGCTTGAGCCCAGGAGTTGGAGGTTGCTATGAGCTGTGATGCCATGGCACTCTACCCAGGGGGACAGCTTGAGGTCCGTCTCAAAAAAAAAAAAAACAAAAAAACAAAAAACTAGTAAACCTCTCGCCAGAGTAGATATGCCTGTCTGTGTGTGTGTATATGGAGGGGTGGGGGTAAGGGGATAGGAAGGGAGAGGAAGGACACAAATATCAGGAACACAAGAGCAGATTTCAGTACAGATAGTACAGAAAAGGAAGGAGAGAACGTTACAGACAACTTTATACCAATATTTGACGATGTAAATGGTAAACTTCCTTAAAACAAAACAAAAAGCTCTCAACAAAAAGACTGATAACGTAGATAACAAGTGACTATTTGGGTTATCAGTTAAATATCTTTAGACATTGTTAAATGATAGCCACATGAGTGTACTAGGGAATTCTACCAAAACTTTTAAGAAATACTGAATTTACGTGAACTCTTTCAGGAGACAGAAGCGGATAAAACACTTTCCTTCTCTTTAATATGAGGGCAATGCTGGCATCTTAAGACCAGACAAAACCACAAAACTACAGGCCACTATTGCTCTTAAATAAACACTAATATCCTTAATATTGGCAAATAGAATCCAGCAGTGCGTAAAAGATTATGGGGCTCATTCTAAGAATGCACAGTAATCAATAACTACTGAAAACCAATGCATTTAATTTGCCACGTAACAAAGAGGAAAAAAAATCCCCATTATATAAAGAAGAGATACTCCTGGACTCAAGTGATCCCCTTGCTTCAGCCTCCTGAGTAGCTGGGACTACAGGTGCCTGCCACAATGCCTGGCTATTTTTACAGGTGGGGTCTTACTCTGGGGCTCAGGCTGGTCTCAACTCAGGAGCTCAGGCAATCCACCTGCCTCAGCCTCCCAGAGAGTATAGCAATTTAGAAAACAGTGTGGATAAAGTTTAGTGCATGTTTACCATATCATCCAGCAATTCTACTCCTAGGTATACACCCAAGTGAAATAAAAACATGTCCACACTCACATGTTCATAGCAGATTCATTCATAATAGTCTAAAACTGGAAACTACCCAAAAGTCCATTAACAGGCGAATGAACAAATCACGATTAGGATCTATAGAACGACATCCTACATGTTACCGACATAAAGAAGCATGTTACTGTCTTACCAACATCGTGCATAAGTCTCAACAGCATTATGGTAAGCTAAAAAAGCTGGCTCAAGAGACTGTATATGGAATGATTACATTTAAATAAAATTCTAGAAGAGGCAAAACTATAATGATAGAAAGTAGATCAATGTTTGCCAGAGACAGGGGTAGGTGAAAGGGATTGACCGCAAAGCAATGGGGAGATTTTAAGGGTTCATGGAAATTTTCTCCACTTTGTGGTCACACAATTATATATATTTATCAAACATGTGAAGTTATAAGCGTAACATTGGTACATTGTATTGTATATAAATTATGCCTCAATAAAGCTAATAAAAACTGACTCAAAGTAGAAATGTCTAAGTAGATCTATAGCCATGAAATAAATTACAATAGTTTAAAATCAAAACAATCGCATATCATTCATTCACTCATTATATATTGCAGTCCTACAATATGGTAAGTACTATAACGTAGGCATTATGGATAATGCAGCAAGAAAAGTCTCAGCCCTCTTGGTTGAAGAGAACTTTCTGGTTGGAAAGATGATACACAAAAACTGATGCTAGTGATGGGTCCTACTGGGGAAAAAGTGATTATTTCCTGGGTGAAGCAGGAAGAGGCGATGCTGCTGGTAGTCAGGGAGGACCTCTTTGATGAGAGATATTGGATCTAAGGCTTGGTGAATGGGAGGGCAACCCGTGGGAATATACAGGGGAAGAGTGTTCTGGAATGAGAAACAGTGAATGTGAAGACCATGAGGGAATATGTTTGAAGTTTAAGGTACAGTCAAGGAGGCCACTGTGGTTTCAGCAGGTATACCTGCTGTGGCCTTTCCCAGGAGGAGGGGAAATGAACAAAGGTTGAGGTCAGAAAGATTGCCGAGGGCCAGCACTCAAGGGAGATGAGAAGCCACTACCTAAACATTTCAGCAGAGAAGCAACTTGCTAAGTCGTGTTTAAAAGGCTCTTTCTGGAAGTGGTGTGCAGAAGAGACCAGAGGCAGAGCAACTTTCTAAAAAGGGCCAGAAGGTAATATTTTAGATTTGCAAACCATATGGTCTCCACCAAGACTACCCTGCTGTTGTTCATGGCAGCTTTCCCTCAACAAGATATATATAAATGGATGAGCATGGCTGTGTTCCAATAAAACTTTACTTACAAAATGGGCAGTGGGCTAGATTTAGCCCATAGTTTGCCTGCCTGGAAATAGACTACAGAGGACCCAAGTGAAAGTAGTTGGGAAGCCCTACAATAAAACCAAGCAGGAGGCCATGGTCACCTGGAGCAGGCTATAGCAGGGGGCTACAGCAGGGGAGTTGCTGAGACATGCAGGATTTGCTGGTGGATCAGAGATGGCTGTGGAAGATAACGTTTAGGGGAGGGCTGAGATAATAATCAAGTACTTGGCTTTAGACAAGTTTAGGACCTCTATTAGAGCTCTATTAAATACACTGAATTGGATACAGGATCAGGAGCTCAAGAGAGGGTTGGATTTACAGAAATAAGTTTGAGTCTTAATGTATACAGATGACCTTTAATACCATGGAAGAGGATGAGCTCTCCTATGGAGTGTATGGGTAGGAAATAGTTTGACAGATGGTCTCCCCAAACTTGAAGGATGGCTAAGCCTAGTCTTATTCACCACTCCCTGGAATACACAGAGGGAATGCTCCCTCCTCAGTTCAGGAGGTTAGCACGCTTCAACACCCTAATAAGATCATTTATTGGACAACCTCAGCTACAAGTTAAAAAATAGAAGTCCTAAGACAACTTACATGAAAGAAAAAAATGAAACTAGAAAAAAGAAAGGTCTCAATGGATTAGCTAAGCAAATCTAGAATTTATAATACGACAAGTAGTGTTTATTCTGGGAATACAAACCAGTTGATTATTCTACTGATATGGCTAAACAATGTTAATAAATTAAAGAGCCCAGAATCATATGAATGGAAAAGCATTTGATAAAATTTAACCCTCCATTGATAATTCAAAAGAAAAATTTGTTAAAGCAGAGCAGTACTGGATGAGGACTTAACCGCACCAAGGATATTTACCAAACTGCTGGCTTACTG
The DNA here is from genome assembly GCA_963574575.1 of Galagoides demidoff. NCBI lineage: Eukaryota > Metazoa > Chordata > Mammalia > Primates > Galagidae > Galagoides > Galagoides demidoff. The sequence continues at coordinate 34,710 of CAUYQV010009592.1, forward strand.
GAGAAATAGTAGAAACATTTCTTTAAAAAAAAATACAGAAGGAAATAAGAATTCCAGTCATTATCAGTTTATGTATATGACACTGGCCATCCCAGCTAGTGCAGCAGTGTGGCAGGATTTATAAAGATTAAGACAAACTGTCATTATTATACACAATGATCGTCTGTGTAGAGAACTTGGGATAAATGGAGATAAGAGAATTTCTAGATATACAACCAATAGTGTTTCTGTCTCCAACAGGGAATAGTTTAGAAAAGTTTTTTTGCAGAGAAGTATTTAGCCCCCTAGGTCTCAGACACAGACGCCAGGTGGGGGTGGGTGGGCTGGACACCAGGCTGGCAGTCATGGGCTGTGTCACCTCCCCAGAATGGCTGTGCCTTTGGAGCGCGAATGCACCCTCCTACGTGTCCTTTCCTTCCCCTCCAGACCAGACAGTGACGTCCCGGGGAAAGGCTCACCATGGGCAGGACCGAACCCTGAAGCGAGGCGATGGTGACCGGCTGCATCTTCTTGTCCTCCTGGCTCCCCGCAGGTAGGATCTCCACGCGGTTCAGCTCCTCTTTAGCTTTTTCCCCCAAGCAAATCTGAGAGGGGGTGGAAACAAAACAGAAGCACCTCATCACCCTGAGGGCAGATGGGAGACACCTGTAGTCACCTGCTGGGACTGGAGAAGGCCGCCCGCTCCATCCTTCTCCCCTCCTTGGGGGCACCCACCGTGTGAAGCAGCAGTTTACTGTCCTGCTTGCCCTCCTGCTGGGGTTTGAAGGTCCAAGTCCGCTTCTCCTGACTGAGTTCACAGCCTGCCCCAGGAGAGAGGGAGGGAAACGGGCAGGCCTCCCCCCACCCCAAGAGACTCTCCATACCCTCCCGCGGCCCTTCCGCGTCCTTCCCCCAGGGCAGCGGCTCTCCAGCTGCGGGGGTGCTCTGGGAAGGAGGCTGGGTCCCCACTCACCCCAAAGCGCGGTGGTCACTGTCTTTTCCCCCGTGCTACTAGTGCTGCTGAGGTTCATGGCGCCCGGCGGAGAAGAGGATGACCCGGCAGCTGCAAGAAGGGGCGCCCGCGGTGAGGCGAGGCCCTGGACCCCGCTCCCCGCCTCTGAGCTCAGCAGGCCCGAGCGCTCGGAGCCACGCCAGAAGCGGGACGGTACGACAGGTGGCAAGGCTTTGCTGGCGGCTGGCGAGCGCCTGCCACAGTCAAGTGCTCATCGTCCGCTCCTGGAGGTCAAGTACCAGCCACCTCACAGGAGGGGAGAGCCCATGGCTCTGCCATCTCCACCGGGGCGCGGAGAAACGCTGTGAACACCCTGCCCTGTCTACGCGTCTCCAACCTCACCGTCCGTGCTCCGTTCGGGCGGGTCACACCCTGGGCGGCCCCGGAGCGCAGCACAGCCTTATCCCCAGGCTGTTAAAGAGGCCGGAGAAGGAGAAGGGGAGTTGTCCAATCAGCCTGCAAGAACCCCCCAGCTCCCATTCCTTCCTCCTCCCGAGGAGAGCAGAATCACCTGGCAGGCTCACTACCGCGCGCATTTCTGGGTCCCAAGCCGCTGTTTCCTCTTAAGTAGGTCTGGGTGGGGTTGAGCGCATTTGCACGTCTAACAAGGTCCCAGGTGCGGACGATGCAGCTGGTCCAGCGCCGCTCAGAACCACCGTCAATGAGTTTCACGGCGGCCTCCGGGCGCCCCCTTTCGGGGCCATGCGCCCTACCTAGAGACGCCCCTCCGGGCTCACCGCCTGCCCTCCTCTTCTTTCTATCCCCTTGCCGCCACTTGGCCAGGCCTCCAAGGCTATGTTTCCAGGGAGGGAGAGCCCTGTTTTTTTTTTTTTTTGTAGAGGCAGAGTCTGACTTTATCGTCCTCGGTCGAGTGCCCTGGCGTTACAGCTCACAGCAACCTCCAGCTCCTGGGTTTAGGTGATTGTCTTGCCGCAGCCTCCCGAGTAGCCGGGACTACAGGCACCCGCCACAACGCCCTGCTACTTTTTGGTTGCAGTTTGGCTGGGGCCGGGTTTGAACCCGCCACCCTCGGTATATGGGGCCGGCACCCTACCCACTGAGCCACAGGTGCCACCAAGCCGTTTTCTTAATGGCAAGTTTTCCCACGTAAGTAATCCTAGACGGCGAGTGAGAGGCAGTGGGTACACACGACACAGCACCTCGAGCGACTTTACAAGGGCGACCAAGTAAGAACTTGGGTGCCCAGGGCTGGGGTCGAGGGCAGTGGGCACTTAGAAGTATATTTGACAGGGAGCAGTAAAGAGGAGGCTGCTTCCAGCTGACACGTCCGCAAGACATCGCTGCCTGGGAGCCATAAATAACCCGGGATCTCTCTCATGGCATCACTTCACCCCGCAGCCCCCCTCCTTCAGTTTGGAAACTTTGAAGACAAGCCGTGTCTGCACTCTTCAGCACTGACTGTACTTTGAGGGCAAGGATTGGTCTCCCCAGAGGAGCGCCACAGGGAAGGAGAGTATGCTTCAGGTTAGAGGGGAAATGAGCAGGACTCTGCAGCCTTAAATGTGTATTGAGCACCTGCCTCGTACCTGGTCCTAGATTGGGGTTTTGGGGGGCTGTAGGCAGATGGAAGCTTGGTCTGTCCCCTAGAGACCAGAAAAAGCCACGTGATGAGGCAGCAACATGGAGGGGCTTCCAAAGGAAGGGAAGAGGCATCCGATTGCTGGGAGGGGCCACGATCTAGGGTGCTCTTAGAGCATCTCCATTGTTTGAGCCAGTGGCTGTGTGTGACACAGTGTGGTTAAGATTATTGGTGGAACAGCATGCATAATGGCTCAGAGGCAGCTGGTCAGAGTGTGAGCATGTGACTGGCAGCTTCCTGATTTCACCCTGCTGCTGCACCAGACTTCCTCCCTCCCTTCCTCTGTGATGATGGTGATAATGATGGCAGTATCTCTTACTACCGTTCTCTAGGAGGGGATGTGGTCTCGTTCTTAGTGCAGATGAGGACACTGAAGCACAGAAGGGGAAGTGGTCTGCTCAAAGTCAAAGAGCTAGAAAGTAATACTACATATTGCAGGGGCGCCTGCCATATCCCAGGCCCCATGGCTAAGGTGACCAGGCATCCTGCTTTTGGTGGGACAGTCCCAATCTTTAACAATTTGTCCCATGTCCCGCAGCGTTTTAAGAAAGTCCCGATTTTTGCAAAGAATGCATGACAAGCTAGGGAACAGCGGCAGAATGGGAAGTTAATATACGGTTTTCAGCTGCTGAAAAGGTTAATGTAACTCCATGTGGGAATGAAGAGGTTAATGTAACTTCATTTGGAAATGAAAGGGTTAATGTAAACTCCCTACTCCCCTCCTGGGCCCTTGTATCAGAAGGAGATTAGCTCCCTCCCTTGCTTCTAGGCAAGGACAATTAGCTCAGAAGGAGCCAAACTGTCTGGAATAAACAATTAGCTAGCCCCCGCCCCCGTAAGGTGACCAGACACCCCGATTTTTAACAATTTGTCCTGCATCCTGTGGCATTTTAAAAAAGCCCCAATTTTTGGAAAGAATGCATGACAAGCTAGGGAACACGGGAGAACAGGAAGGGAATATATGGTGTTCAGTTTTTGTCTGCAATTAGGCTATTTCGACAGGATATGCATTTTATATTATTTTTGTTATTTTTATAGTGTTATACTTTAATAATAACAAATAATTATTGAGAACTGATTATCGAGAACTGCTTATCAAAGTTTGCATTGTTGTCAGGCCCCCCCAATGGTGTCCCGCTTTACCAGTGTTAAAATCTGGCCACCTTACCCATGGCCCATGTCCTTAACTACCAGCCCTATGTTACCAGCAGGTGTAGGCATGGGATGGAATCTGAAAGCAATCTGATTCAGTGTCCCATCAGATGCTGACTACCCTTAGGGAGCACTCCTCAACACCTACTTGCCTGATTGCACTGGCTGAGACCCCAGTACTATGTTAAATGGGAGTAGTGAAAGAGGCCATCTTATTCAAGGTCTTAGAGAGGCTTTTAGCTTTTCCCCAGTCAGTATGGTGTTAGTTGTGGGCCTGTCATATACGTCCTTCGTGATGCTGATGTATGTTCCTTATATGCCTAAATTGTTCCTTTTTTTTTTTGAGACAGAGTCTCACTCTGTCACCCTGGGTAGAGTGCTATGGTGTCATAGTTCACAGCAACTTCAAACTCATGAGCTCAAGAGATCCTCTGGCCTCAGCCTTTTTGAACAGGTGTGACTACTGGTGTGTGCCACCATGCCTGGCTAGTTTTTCTATTTTTGGTAGAGATCGGGTTTCACTCTTGCTCAGGTTGGTCTCAAACTCCTGAATTTAAGCAATCCACCCACCTTGGCCTCCCAGAGTGCTAGGATCACAGGTGTTAGCCACTGCACCCAGCCCTAATTTGTTGAGTTTTTATCATGAAGGGATGCTAAATTTCATCAAATGCTTTTTCTGTATATGTATATGGAGATGATCATATACTTTTTTGTCTCTTATGTCACTTTTTTTTTTTTTTTTTTGAGACAGAGCCTCAAGCTCTGGTAGAGTGCCATAGCATCACAGCTCACAGCAACCTCCAACTCCTGGGCTCAAGCAAGTCTCTTGCCTCAGCCTCCCAAGTAGCTGGGACCACAGGCGCCTGCCACAAGGCCCGGCTATTTTTTGGTTGCAGCCGTCATTGTTGTTTTGGCTGGCCCAGGCTGGATTCAAACCTGCCACCTTAGGTGTATGTGGCTGGCACCTTAGCCACTTGAGCCACAGGTGCCGAGCCCATGTCACTCTTATTCTTATACTTCCACCAAGAAGCTTCTCACCCACATAAGGTTCATTGATTTTTTTTTTTTTTCTGGACAGGATCTTGCTCTGTTGCCCAAGCCAGAGTGCAATGGTGTCATCACAGCTCATAGCAACCTTGAATTCCTGGGCCAAGTCATCCTGTTGCCTCAGCTTCCAAGTACTACAGTACCTGACAGATTTTTTTCGGTAGAGATTAGTTTTATCTTTTGACCATCACCTCTCTAACTAGTAAAACCTGAAACTTTGTATCCTTTTGCCCCTCACCTCCCTAACTAGTAAAACCTGAAACTTTGTATCCTTTGACTATCACCTCCCTGTTTTCCTCTTCTCTCAGTTCCAGGCAACCATCATTCTACACTCTGCTGCTCTTAGACATTCACGTGTGCCTTTCTGTGTCTGGCTTATTTCACTAAACACAATACCTTCTAAGTCCATCCATGTTGTCTCAATGGCAGAATTCCATTTTTTCAGGGCCGAATAATATTCCACCGAATGTATATACCACATTTTCTTTATTCACTCATCTGTCAGTGGACATTTTGTTTCCATAGTTTGTCTATTGTGAATAATGTTGCAAAGGGCACAGGAGTGGAGATATCATTGAGGTTTTTTTTTTTTTTTGAGACAGAGCCTCAAGCTGTCGCCCTGGGTAGAGTGCTGAGGTATGACTGCTCACAGTAATCTCCAACTCCTGGGCTCAAGTAATTCTCCTGCTTCCACCTCCTTTATAGTCCCAGTTTGTGTTTTTTTTTTTTTTTAATGAACAGATGTTTAATTTAATCACATTTTTATTGTATTGGGATGATCCACTATTATCCATTATTTATCTGGTTAATTACATTCTTTTATTTTTTGAATGTTAAAGATCAATCCCACCTGGTCATGATGTATTATTATTATTGAGATACAGTTTCACTATGTCACCCTCAGTAGAGTACGTGGCATCACAGCTCACAGTAATGGCAAACCCTTGGGCTTAAGCTATTTTTTTGCCTCAGCCTCCCAGGTAGCTGGGACTACAGGCACCGGCCACAACACCTGGCTATTTTTTTTTTTTTTGTAGTTGTCATTGTTGGATGGCAGGCTGGGCTGGATTTGAACCCGTAAGCCCCAGTGTATGTGGCCAGTGCCCTAACTGCTGACCTATGGGTGCTGAGCCATATTATCCTTTTTTTGTAGTTGGATTTGACCCCTTGCTTATATCGTTTAGGACTTCCGCATCTATGTTTATGAAAGATATTAGTGTACAAGGTTTTCTTTTCGTTTTCTTCAGAGATAGGGATTCACCTTGTCACTCAGGCTGGAATACAGTGGCTCCATCACAGCTCACTCAAACTCCTGGGGTCAAGCAATCCTCCCACTTTAGTCTTCCAAGTAGCTGGAACTACAAGCATATGCCACCACATCCGGCTATTTTCTTCTTCTTTTTGGTACCACACGTGGCTATTTTCTCTTTCTTTTTGGAGAGGTGAGGGCTCACTATGTTGCCCAGGCTATCCTTAAGTGATCCTCTTGCTGCAGCCTCCGGTAGTGCTGTCTTGGGATGAAAGGTAGAGCCACCACTTCTGGTCCATTTCATTCTTTCTTTTTTTAAAAAATGTCTTTGGTTTTAGTATTTGGGATATGCCTGTTTCATAAAATGAGTTGAGAACAGTCCCTTTCTCTATCATCTTCTGAATTTTTGTGGCTATTATTTATGCTGTGGCAATCATAGTAGCCCCCAGGCTATTTCTCTCTTAACAGCCTGGAAATTTCTTTGTGTGAGAGTTTCATTCAGGCTTACCTAGCACTCTCTCCTCCACGGTCACCATGCTTCCTCTTCCTCACTCAGCGGCTCCTCTATTCTGAATCTGGGAATCATACTAGGATCCACCTTACTCTCCAAATCCAACTGCTCACAAAGACCTGGTGATTCCACCTGTCTTAGTATCTCTCAACTTCCCCCTTAGCCCTTAACTTGGTTAAAAAGCGCATAACGCACTAGCTGGTGGGTTAAACAAAGACTGATCAATAGGCAGCTCTGCCAAGTGGCTTTGAACTAACCCAAGCTATTGCGTCCAACCCTAATCCAGCCAGACACGTTAGGGCCACACTGTGTCTTCAGCCACATTTCTTCTTGCAACTGCCGGCAAAGTACAAGAAGTTTCATGCTTCAGTGTATTTGCACTGCAGGATGTCCGTCCCTGCCACCAGCGCTGGCCTAGCGCATCTCCCGCGCACTCCCAGAGCACACCGTGCTGCGCAGGGTCCATCCTTTTGGCTGCAAACCTTGTTCTTCCGCACCCTCACCCGTGCCTCTGGGATCACCGCTGCAGGTCCTGGGCGTGAGGCCGCTGTGAGCGTGAACTCGAACCTCTGCCAGGCACACAGTTCTCGGACCCCAATTCCTGCCTCCCTCTAGAACACCTCTCACTCAAGCTGCGGCCAGACTCACTTCTCACCACACCACAGCCGTCCTGCCGGCGCCGGACCGAGTCTTAACTGCGCCTGCGCAGGGTGGAGGCGGAGCGGCGGAGGGCGAGCCGCTGTGCGCAGATGTGACGGGCAGCGGCACCTCCTACCGACGGAAGGAACGCCCGGAACCACTTCCGGGGCCGCGCGGCCGGCCAAGGACGTCAGGGTGCGTCAGGTGCGCCCGGTTTCCCTCATTCCCTTGCTTGGCTCAGGTGGGCAGATGTCAGCGGCTTCTGCTCTTCGTTTGCGTAGCGGCTTGTGGTAGCAATGTGAGTCTAACCAGCCCAAACCAGGCAGCCTCTCATTGCAGGGGCTTCACCCAAATTAGTTCCAGATGCTCTCTCCACGCCCGAGAAATCACACATCTTTTCCTTGACGTGACGGTACGGTCCCGGCTTGTGAGGAGCACATTTTAAAGCTGGGACAGGTAGGGTTTGGTTAGCAACACCCAGAGAAACGAGTACGTGGGTCCTAAGGCTCTTAGGGTGCAGTACAAAGTCAATTCTTAGCGATGGACTGGGCCTAATTTTGGATCTTGAAAAGCGCAAGCCTGAATTTAGACTGGGGAGTTTGGCAGACTGAGAAAAGGCAGATGGCAGTTGCATGTCTAGTTGGATGGAATAGTTCTGCTGCAGTGTTCGTAGCTTGGTTTATAAAGCTTGTAACTTGGTCTGCTTTATGATACATGCCCCAGACTGCAAGGTATTAAAGGGTGGGAGACTCGTTTTCTGATATAACGGCCTGCTACACTCCTTTCCACTATCTTAGTTGGCATTCTCAACCATTTTCCAGATGAATTAATTTGGCCGTGAAAGGCTGTTTTACCCTCCTTAAACAGTGTAATGTCTCTTTGGAGCTAAGGAGAGAAAGCTTGGACGTCATCTGGAGACTGCTGCTCTTATGTTCTCCCACCTTTTCACTACCTGCAGCGATTACCTGTCAAACTATGTATATTGGCCCCTCTGAGCTTTACTTAAGAACATATTCACTGTCTATTAGTCAGTTTCTATCCTGAGTTTGTCCTTCAGACCATGAATACAGATGCCCTAACTTGCTTATTAATCCAATTGAATAGCAGGGGTTAGAACCTGCAGTTCCTTTGCAACCTAAGAATGAGATGGTTTGGGTTGCATAGGTGCTGCAGTATGCTTGAGGGCATGATTTGTCTTCATGGCTATTGCACAGAACTAAAAATATAATTGTTGGGTATTGTGCTTTTCTAATTACTGTTTTATATGTTTTGGAGTCAGTTTCAATTATTGAGGGGGTCTTACACAGAAGAATAGAAACGAATTTGCCTTGCTGGTTACTTTTTCTGATTTTCTTTTGAGCTTCCTTTTCTGTTGCTGACCATCAAAAATTATTTGGGGGCTCATGCCTGTAATCGCAGCACTCTGGGAAGCCAAGGCAGGAGGACTGCTTGAGCTCAGAAGTTTAAGAACAGCTTCAGCAAGAGCAAGATCCTATCTCTACTAAAATTAGAAAAACTAGCTGGGTATGGTGGCATTTAGTCCCTGCTAAATTTGGGAGGCTGAGGCAAGAGGATTGCTTGAGCCCAGGAGTTTGAAGTTGCAGTGAACTACAGTGATGCTACGGCACTCTACCCAGGGCAACAGGGCAAGACTGTCTCCCCCTACTCCCCCCCAAATTTGGGGGATGGGTGCAGGGGGCTCACAGCTACATTCCCAGAACTTTGGGAGGTGAAGCCAGGATGGTTTCAGGCCAAGAGTTTGAAATCAGTGTCAGCAACATAGTGAGACCCTAAAACCCTGCCCCAAAACTAAAAACCAAGGGTTGTGGTACATATCTGTAGTTCCTGCTACTCAAAAGACTGAGGAAGGATTGCCGGAGCCCAGAAGTTTGAGGCTGCAGCAAGCTGTGACTGCAGCACTGCATTTCACAGTAGGTGACAAGAGTGAGACCTTAAAAAAAAAAAAGAAAAGAAAGCACAAGCTGTTTGGGCCATGAATGAATAGACAACAAAGAGGGGAGTCAGGCTGTCCTGAGTATCATAAGGCTTTTCTGAAGAAGGGGAATGATTTTCCAAACTTCATCCTCCACCTTGATGGGCTCATGTGCCCATTGCGTCAGGTGATTCCTTTAGTTGACTCACTATATCCAAAACACATCAGAATGACTGACTGGTGAGTGAAGTTAGGGTGTCTAAAGGCAAATGTAATGGATCCTGAAGACAAGATACAGAGGTAAGATTTTCAACCCCCCCCTCCTTTCCTGATTTGAAAAGAGACCATGGGTATTTTGGAAAGTGGTCTGTTTCTGCATTGAAATTTCATAGGGTACTAAAATATTTTTTTCCATTTGTGGCGGGGGAAGTCCTTAATAAAGACTGTTTCAGAAAATGAAAAACTATTATTTTTTAGTAGGTTGTTACTTGTCTGTGGAAAGTCATTATTTCTTAAAATTAAAAACTTAAAATCACAACTCTGGGCCAAATCCCTTCTTCTTTTGTCTGATTTCCATTTAGCAGGAATAGATTACCCTGCTTTGGGCTAAGGCAAGAAGACAAGGTGGGAGAATGTTAAGAGCAGCAGTCTCAGATGACATCCAAGCTTTCTCTCCTTAGCTCCAAAGAGACATTACACTGTTTAAGGAGGGTAAAGCAGCCTTTCATGGCCAAATTAATTCATCTGGAATTAATTTCACACACACACACACACACACACATATATATATGAAATAATTTAATAATCTGTAGTAAAGAATTTAAGTATTTTCTCAATGTGTAGGATTTTGTTTGTATCAGAAAAGTGTCTAATGACACTTACTTTGATGAACATAGTGGCTAGAAAGAGCCTAGAAACTCTTAAATAAACTCATATTTTGACTGAATAAAATTTCCATATTATTTCCTGGGAAAATGAAGTTTAAAGATAACTGGCTTTCTCATTTACTGGGTTGAATCACATGAGATTGCTAACTGACCAAACAGATAAGAAGCGTACCTTTTGGGGTACCCCCATTTTAATCAGTCAAGGAGGGAATAGCTTCATTGATTATGGCTGGACAGGGCTGTGGAAGGTTTTAACCATGGCACCTTGTCCTGACTAGACTGCACATAGGGCTGCATTGAGGAGACCTCCATGTTTGGCGAGTTCTTGCCTCTAAAATTGTTTTTGTGGAAGGGAGAGGTCTTGTTTTGCTGATCATTCAGTACCTCAAGACAGAGAACTGAGGCGTTCTCTTCAAGTTTCTATGAGAAAGCTATTTTTTGTCTCATTTATTAGAGAATTGGAGCATATGCCATGACTGTTTTGCACATCAATAAAACTCAGCAATTTTATATTTCTATTAGGCTTACATACAGATGGAACTTGGCTAAGATGAATCAATTCTATTTGCCTTCTAGCCATCAGAACACAATTTTCGATCTTGGAAGTAAGCTATCACTGAGCTTCTACCCGTTCTTAGAGGGCTTAAACAGCAGACAGAGGTAGCAGTAAATCTAAGGCATACAAGAGCAGCTTGTTTGGAGCCTGGGAATTATGGGATGTAAATCTGCAGTAAGGCACACATACCTAGCTGTATCTTAATGCTTTTCCACCTTCCTGGCAATGAAGTTCCTTCATACTTAGGTACTATGTAGTAAAGGGGTTAGAAGTAATCCTTGTTAACTAGCATTCTTCATTCTATAAATCTGGCCAATGAGGTCTACATAGTATTCCAGGGCATAACATTTGCTCTTGAGCTTGTCAGGGTCTGATGAATGAAGCCCAACCTAGAGGAGGAGTGATGTCAGAACATTAACAAATCTCGGCTTTAATTACTACTTGTCTGCTGGTAGCCATGTTATTATGTGGAAGCTAGTAAAGAGGTAGAGTGGCTTCACTTTTATAGGTTTGGACAACATATACTTTATATATCTCAACTCCACCAATCAGAAATTGAGTCAGACTTAGTCCAACGAGAAACAATTTTATCAGGTTGAGGAGCTCCTATCATCCACTGGCTTTTAAAAATGCATGTTTTATATATCTTCATGTGTTTAGAGAGACATGTCCCTGGACACACACTAGACTTGATTGCTGAAACCAGGTCAGTAGAAACCATTGAAGTTTATTGGCGGTCACAATGCTTACACTGTATGCAGCAAACACCCTTACAAGTCTATCCGCAACCTGATCACGCAAGAAAGGATTCACCACACAGTCGCCAGAGGAGAAGGAAAAAATTAACAGACTTGTTTCTGGGGGTAGAGGAGAGAAATAAAAATAAAACCTAATTGATGAGTGTTCTCCCGTGGGCAAGAGCTGAACTAGAGATGTATACAACTAGCAGCAACAATTGTGGGAAAGGTACAAGGCAAATAGCTTTCTCCATTAATTTTCCTCTGTAGGTTAATTTTTTAATATTCAAAACATTTATTATGGTTTTCATTTTATAAAAATGTATATTTTTAAAGGGGTGGGAGAATGTTAAATACTTCATGCTAGGTAGACCTTGTTATTAAGAACCCCTCCACTGTAGTAACTTCCTCCAGTTCATACATTCATTGAGTGCAGGGCACATATATAAATATCCACACGCACGCATCCATACACACTGCCTCAAGGGCCGGGGAAGACTAGAAGTTATTGGCCACACGCAGCTGGCCCTCTGGTGGACTCATCCAAATTGCGCAACAGGAGAGCAACTGGCTCAATTCCTTCTCTCTAGTCTCTACAGAGACCAAGAACCCTACAACACATAGTTAAATCCAACTTTTAAAAAAGCAAGAGGCATCTGTCTGAGGATGAGGATAAGCAAAGTGGGAAAAAGGATGGAGATAAGAACACCAAACACTTTTAGCTGGAGTTACTTGTCACTGTAAGAGGCCAGGGACCTAGGGCAGCGTCTATGGTTGTGGGGGCGAGGGGTGGTGCTCTGGCATGGCTTAGAGTTCCTAATAACAAGGGTTAATACAGTAACAGGAAGTGATCATTTTGGGGTGAGGAAAGGGCAATAAGAAAAAATATACATTTGGGATTTTTACTTTTTTTGCCTCTACACTGTGTCACTAAATATATCTCTGCACTCTCACACGTTCTTGTCCAGTAAAGCTTCAGGCCACAGAATACACATTTTCCTCACTCGCATACACAACCCCTCACATCAGCATTGGTGCACTAGACTCTGTAAAAATTTTTCAATCACACTTTTTGTTTTTAAACTTGAGTCAATATAAACCTTGTTCAAAATGTTATGAAAAAATGTACATGTTTATACAAGGCAGGTTGTGGCAGGACACTGGGGGTTCTTCCCCCTTGGGTGGCCCCAAGAAGAGGGGGCTGGAGTCTTAGACCTTTGTGTCTTTATCCCCCACCACCCTTCCCACCCAGTCCCCCAGGAACCAGCAGCGCCCTGCCCTCTAGTGAGTGCACTCACATCCCTATTCCCTGGGGAAGTAGCTAGTTGACCTTTGCCATTTTCCCCACACCCCGGAGGAAGGAGCCAGGATCAGTCAGGCCCTCCCTCCCCCTTGCAATTGTTCGCCCCTCTGGGCCAAACCAAAGGGACGCTGCTCTGTACAGGTAGAGTCCAAGGAGGTGTCAGCTCATCATGTCATTGCTATTCACGCCATAAGAGGAATTCTTCATTGAGTCGTTGACTTCTCGACGGAATGCTGACAGGTTCTGGGTGAACCTGCAGAGAGGATGCATGTGGGTTGGGGGAGGAGGGTGGAAAGGAAAGGTCTTTGCCTAAAAGGTTTTTTTAGCAGGGAAGTAACTACTGGGAACCAGAACATATGAATTTCTGTTTCTAAGGCCAGTTTATCTCAGTTAAGACTCTAAGGGAAACTTGGCTTAGTTCTGCTCCCCTTTTCTCTTACTGGCAACTTCACAGCAGACCTAGCAATCTGGTTAAATCCAGGGCCTTGAGGTCTGTGTCAGGTTCATGGTAGCACAAAAGATCTCACTGACAGGAGTGGGACGTAACCCTCACAAAGTGAGGGGAATAAGAGAATAAAGCTGTCACATTTCTCAATGCCAAGAGACCAGAAGTATAGAGCTGTGCTGTCCGATATGGCAGCTGCCAATCAGAGATGGCCACTGAGCTCTGAACTGTGGTCAGTGTTACTGAGGAAATGAATAGAATAAAACTTGAAATTCAGTTCCCCAATTGTACTTGTACCTTGATCAATTTTAAATTGAAATGCCTTATTTTAAATTAGGCAATTTTAAAATCCAGATGTTCAATTCAGTTATTAGAAAACTTATGAGTATGTTTGGAACAAGCTGGGTATGGGAATCTACTTTGTCAATTGTAAATTTATGAAATCTAAATATAGATCAAGTATTTTTTTTTTCCCCTAAACTGAACGATTTTTACTTTTTTTTTGTTTAGCAGTCCTGGGCCGGGTTCGCACCCACCACCCCTGGTGCATGGGGCTAGCAATCTAACCTCTGAGCAACAGGTGCCCCAGATCACATATTTCTGATGAAAAGTTTAACATATGAATTGAGATATACTTGTTAAATGTAAAATACACAGAATTTTTAAGACATGGTATAAAAAGAATGTTAGAATTCTCAATTTTTAAATATTAATTTTACATTCACATTATTTTAGATACATTGGGTTAGAGAAAATATACTGATAACATGAATTTTGCCTCCTTCTAACTTTTTTAAAAACATGGCTCACTTTTCTATCAGACAGTACTGTTCTACATGGCCCCTAAACATGGGTACACAAAGACTTTTAAGGAATCACTCTTGTTTCAGTGATTTGAAGAATAGCAATCACCCACGGTTTCTCAGCAGGACCCTCTAGACTCACCTGTCTCTGTTTTTCGTAAGAAGATTTCGCTCGATACCTTCCATTAGGTTTTCAAAACACAGATGCATTGCCTGCTGCTTCTCTGGTGGTTGGCTATTCACGATACTGTTCCTTAGGTCAGAAAAATACTGTGGGGCAAGGAGTGAAACAGAAGGTAAGATGAAGGGGGAAAGGTAGATTAGCCCTCTACTCCAAGATGAAAAATACTCTCCTCCAAGAAGGAATGGAGTGTCTACCAAAATCAGATACTTAAAAAAAAAAAAAATTCAAGTCTTATAGGACCAAGAATTTTTAACTTATAAAGTACTTTATAGGATAATTCGTTCATAGGAATTTCAAGACTTGTTTTATGGCAGAGTTGGTATATTCTTTTCCTTTTAAATGATTTCTCTTACTACCTAGAGCAGTGTTTAACTTTTTTAATCTTATGGCACACTTGAACCCACAGTTAAAACTTCTGTGGCACGAACTTCTTTCAAAAATAATTTAATTAATGACCTTTAAAAAAATTTCATGGCATACCTAAGATCCTCTCACAGGACACCAGTGTGCTGTAGCATGTGGGTTGAAAAATCACTGACCTACAGTAAACCACTTCCTCAACCTTTATCCTTGTCTCCCTGAACTGCCACATGTGCTGATGTCCAACAGTTAAGTGACGTTCAAAGCATGTATAGGACATGGTCAGTAAATGGTCCATTTTTCTTGTTTTGCCATCCTGAAGTGTTTTTATATGTACTTCTCACTGCCTGGCACGTAACAGCCAAATGCCTATCACTTCTGGCTTGGCCAGGGAGCTGGGTCTCCTACCTTTTCATTAAGTAGTATCAAGCCAAGTAGGGGTCGGGACATAGACCACTGGTTCCTACAGTCTTCAAAGATGATTATGTTCAGCACCGTGGACAGCATCTGAAAATGGAGAATCTGAGGCAGTGACCTAGTATATAGCTACCCAAGACAAAATGACAGACTCCACAGAGGAGTGTATTACTTTGATGGCCTCCTCTGTGAAGGGTAAATCAGATAAATATTTTGTGAAGCTTCATTTTAGCCTTCTATTTCAGGGTAATCTTTTCTTCTAAGGTATTTCATCCTTGTTCTTGAAATTGGTTTGATAATTTCATTTATAAATGGACCTACCTAATTCACCTTGACTTACGGACAACGGGATAGGGTCAGGCAAACAAAATTACAGTAGTAACACACTTTGCACTATCATTTCTAGGTAACGGTCCCAGAGAAGACAGCTTTAAACATAGGGTTGTGAATTATTTCAATACTTTTTATAAAGAACAATGGATAAAGGTGAGATTGGGTAAAATCTCAATAATTCTGCTGATCCCACTTCCTTATCTATTTTTTTTTTTTTTTTGAGACGGAGCCTCAAGCTATCCCCCTGGGTAGAGTGCCATGGCATCACAGCTCATAGCAACCTCCAACTCCTGGGCTCAAGCGAGTCTCCTGCCTCCGCCTCCCAAGTAGCTGGGACCA
>CAUYQV010009595.1:0-19906 GCA_963574575.1 Galagoides demidoff
AAAAGGTGACCAAGTGTATCCATATAGTGATCCTCTTTCACTCTTCACAGATGATATGATTGTATATATGGAAAACTTTCACTCTTCACAGATGATATGATTGTATATATGGAAAACACCAAGGATTCAACTACAAAACTCTTAGAAGTGATTAAGGAATATACCAGTGTCTCAGGTTACAAAGTCAACACACATAAATCGGTAGCCTTTATATATACCAACAATAGTCAAGCTAAAAAAACAGTCAAGGACTCTATTCTGTTCACAGTAGTGCCAAAGAAGATGAAATATTTGGGAGTTTACCTAACAAAGGACATGAAAGATCTCTATAAAGAGAACTATGAAACTCTAAGAAAAGAAATAGCTGAAGATGTTTACAAATGGAAAAATATACCATGCTCATGGCTGAGAAGAATCAACATTGTTAAAATGTCCATACTACCCAAAGCAATATACAATTTTAATGCAATCCCTATTAAAACTCCACTGTCATACTTTAAAGATCTCAAAAAAATAATACTTCATTTTATATGTAATCAGAAAAAACCTCAAATAGCCAGGACATTACTCAGAAATAAAAACAAAGTAGGAGGAATCACGCTATCAGACCTCAGACTATACTATAAATTGATAGTGATCAAAACAGCATGGTACTAACACAAAAACAGAGAGGTAGATGTATGGAACAGAATAGAGACCTAAGAGATAAACCCAGCTACTTACCATTATCTGATCCTTGACAAGCTAATTAAAAACATTCAGTGAGAGAAAGATTCTCTATTTAACAAATGGTGCTGGGTGAACTGGCTGGCAACCTGTAGAAGACTGAAACTGGACCCACACCTTTCACCATTAACTAAGATAGACACTCCCTGGATTGTAAATTTAAACTTAAGACATGAAACTATAAAAATACTAGAAGAAAGTGTAGGGGAAACTCTTGAAGAAATCAGCCTGGGCAAATAATTTATGAGGCAGATCCTCCAGGCAGTTGAAGCAGCATCAAAAATACACTACTGGTACATGATCAAACTAAAAAGCTTCTGCACACCCAAGAACACAGTAAGTAAAGCAAGCAGACAGCCCTCAGAACAGGGGAAGATATTTTCAGGTAATGTCTCTGACAAAAGTTTAATAACCAGAATCCATAGAGAACTCAAATGTATTAGCAAGAAAAGAACAAGTGATCCCATCTCAGGGTGGGCAAGGGACTTGAAGAGAAACTTCTCTGAAGAAGACAGGTGCATGGCCTATGGACATATGGAAAAATGCTCATTATCCTTAATCATCAGAGAAATGCAAATCAAAACTACTTTGAGAGATCATCTAACTCTAGTAAGATTAGACCATATCACAAAATCCCAAAACCAGAGATGTTGGCATGGATATGGAGAAAAGGGAACACTTCTACACTGCTGGTGGGAATGCAAACTAATACGTTTCTTCTGGAAAGATGTTTGGAGAACATTTAGAGAACTAAAAATAGACCCGCCATTTGAGCCTTCAATTCCTCTACTAGGTATATCTCCAGAAGACCAAAAACTATAGCAAAGATATATGTACCAGAATGTTTACTGTAGCACAATTCATAATTGCTAAGTTATGGAAGAAGCCCAAGTGCCCAGGGACCCATGAATGGATCAATAAATTGTGATATATGTACACCATGGACTATTATGTAGCCTTAAAGAAAGATGGAGACTTTACCTCCTTCATGTTTACATGAGTGGAGCTGGAACATATTCTTCTTAGCAAAGTATCTCAAGAATGGAAGAAAAAGTATCCAATGGACTCATCCCTACTATGAAACTAAGTTATACCTTTCACATGAAAGCTATAACCCAATTATAGCCCAAGAATATGGGGAAAAGGGAAAGGGCGGGGAAAGGATTGGGGAGGATGGGTGGGGGGGGTAAATGGTGGGACCACACATACCTACAGCACATCTTACAAGGGTACATGTGAATCTTACAAAATGTAGAATATAAATGTCTTAACACAATAACTAAGAAAATGCCATGAAGGCTATGTTAACCAGTTTGATGAAAATATTTCAAATTATATATAAAACCAATACATTGTTCCCCATGACTGCATTAATGTACACAGTGATGATTTAATTAAAAAAAAGAATGATGTAAAACAAACCAATAAGACATTTTAATAAGGAAAAAATAAGATAAATGACATGACATAGGAAGTATTTTACCTAATTAAATTAAGCACTGAAAATGACAACATTAAGTATCAGATTCACATTTTGTCTCTCCATTAATTAATCCAATTAAAAGACATTAGTCATATATTTGTGAATAAACTGTTCAAGCCTTGCTCCTGGCACCCAGGAATATAGTTATAGAACAAACACCTTTGGTGATTCTGGTTATTGAGGAGATGGGGACATGATACCTAGTGATATTTTTAAGATGACTTTATTAATTGGAAGAAACAGCACTGTAATCATGAGTCATTCCATGTCAAAGAATTATCATGTAGTGAAAAGAAAGTGTGTGAATGTATATGTGTGTGTATGTACACACACACCAATACACTTCATATACACGTATCAAATGTATGATATAATATGCAAATATAAATGTATATTACATATAGTGTGTATATATATTCTTATATTCTGCTAGAACGCTAGTTCTTAGAGGAATATTCTGCTTATTTAGTCTGAAGGGCTTCACACGGTGGTTGTCACTTTGGTTGTACATTAGAATTTCCCATAAAGATTTATTTAAACCCAGAGATCCAGTTCCGTGTCAGACTACCTTGAATCAGAGCCTCCTACCTGGTGTCCAGTAACAGAATCCCATGGTGTTAACTATTTTCATCATCATTGTCACTTACTTTTGAAGAACTTATAGAATAAATTGTAATTTACATATCAACAGGCTCAGTTGATATGTAAAAGGCTTTTTGCTAAAGAGGAAATTCTTCCAAATAACAGTTGTCAATGAGGCACCTTTGGTACAGATACATTTTCTTTACCCAAACCGCAGTGAACCACAGAGACTGACATGGGTGAATTGAGTGAAAGCGGTTTCTGAATATCCAATCATAGGCAAAATATTCTGTACGTGGCTCATTAGGGGTAGAGGTGGAAAGTGAAAAGGAGGGAAACACAGGGCAGGACCATCGATGTTGAAGGCAGGTTACTGATGAAAAGGAACCGACACATCACACACCAAACTCCCAATAACACACTTTCCTGCTTGTCCTATGGGCATTGTGCACAGAACATTAGCTGGGAGGAGTCAACTTAATAGTGCACAAAATGGATATTTTTCATTTTATCCTTCATTTTTCACTACTTCTAGTCTACTTTTGATCATAATTTTTTAGGCAGGATGAAATGAACTTTTAGCAACTACCAGTGCCAAACTTTACAAAGTAGTGATCTTCAAAAATTAGCTATAATTAACTCATGAAGTTCAATTTATGTTTCTTACAAAGTGTTTTGCTCTATGCACACAATGTAAGTAAGTCTAAGATCAGAAGAGCTGGAGCCCGTCCCTCAGATCATGACTTCTGCGTTCCTCTGAACCTCACTTTCCATGTTGGCCTAAGGAGTGTACCAAGAGTACTGGGAATGCTGCCTGGCACGTTGTAAGCCACATCTCGGTGTTTGTATTTTATAATTTTCATCACATCTTTATTGATAGGTGAGGGGATATCCTTAGAACAGAATGGCAATGCAAAACAAAACAAAAGGCCAGTATTTGCAAAGTATTTCAAAGAGAAATGCTGTGTCTGCTGCTTAACTTTCCTGTGTGGTCGAGGGCTGGCATAATAGCCAAACTATTCAACAAAAGCAGATCCTGTTAACTCCCTCTGTCAGCCTAGGCTGAAGTTTTAAGGAAAGCTAGAAAGACACAGCAAGGTCTGCATTTAATTTGATTGTTAAAATGGCACAGTTTGCTTCTGGCATATCTGTGATTGGATTGTACACAAGGCAGAAAGGTCACAGAGCAGAGAAGATAACTATGTTAGGTGAAGTCAGACTTGGAGTCTTCTTTTAAGCTGAGAATTTTCTTTGTCAGAAGAACCAACAACTAAGCTTGTTACTGCTGTAGACAGCAGGATTCTGTTGTTTTTGAGGACTCTCCCCACCATGTCATCATTTTCAGGGTTCTCAGGTTAGTGAGGAGGAGACCAGCTCCACTTGCATGTCACCATGTAGTTGGAGCCCAGGACTCTTGCAGCAGACTGGCCAGGGTTTCCCAGAGGCACCGGGGTGGCTCCCAGGTGTCACATCCCCAGGTCCTTCCCAAGCACCTCCTGAGTAGCCAGTCGGTTTCAGTTTAAAGCTCTCCAAATTCACTACTGAAAGAATATAGACTTCACTAAATACCATGGGATAAATAACCCTAAAATTTTAATATTTAAATACAGTCAAGGGGGATCAGTTTGAGGACCCCAGGATACCACCAAAATTCTGACACTCAAGTTGTCAATGTAAAACAATGTAGGATCTGCATGAAACCCAGGCACATCCTACTACAATGAACATGCTTTGTAAACAATTATTTTTAACATGCATTATTTTTATTTTTATTTTTTAAGTTTTTTCCTGATATTTTTAGTCATCAGTTGCTTGAATTGGAAGTTATGAAACCCACGGATGAGCAACCCGCAGATATAAAGGGTCGATTATATGTATATAGTTTAATTTAGTTAATAATTAACTATGTGAAACATATAAATATATATTTTTAAGTGATCCAAGACGGAAATCATTGGCAGGGTGTGGTGACTCACACCTGTAATCCTTGCACTCTGGGAGGCTGAGGCAGTGGATTGCTTGAGCTTAAGTAGTTCAAGACCAGCCTAAGCAAGAGGGAGAACCGTTGTCTACAAAATAGAAAAAACTAGCCAGGTGTGTTGGAGAGGGTGCCAGTAGTCTCAGTTACTTGGGAGGCTAAGGCAAGAGGATTGCTTAAGCCCAAGAGTTTGAGGTTGCTGTGAGCTATGATGATGCCATGACACTCTACCCAGGGTGGCAGAGTGAGACTCTTGTCTCAGAAATAAATTAAAAGAAAGAAGAAGGAAATCATCTTTGAGTCTTAGAAGATAAGCCAGCCCCTGCTCCTCTCCCAGCCCTGTGCTTCTGGCTCCAGGGACCAGCAGTTTTTAAAACTCCCCAGAAACCTGTCACCCATGGTGACCTAAGGTTAATGCTAGACAGTCCTGCTGCTCAGAAAACAAAACAAAACAAAAGCTTGACTCTTTACTTAAATCTTCGGAAAATACTCTAGCTTCCCATAGGGCAGCTCTTCAAATGTAATCTTCTGCTCTGTTGAAATAGAATCTGAAATAGCAACCACTGGCACTTTGGGCTTATAAATGTCCCTTATTTCAAATGTTATTTCTTCCTAGAACTTTTCGTTTCATTTACATAGAGTTGCAAGGCCAGATGCCATTTGACAAATAGAAGTCACAAGTTTCTTTCTTATTCTACCTGCCACTTTGGCTGTGATTAAACATAACTTTCAGGCCTCTATTAATTTTCTGCTGTCCTTAAACCTCACTGTCTTATTAAGTAGAATTTGGTATAAAAAATCACTTTTACTAGTATAATTACAACCAGAAGCCATAGAAATATAATTTATATAAATAGAACTTTATGAATATTTCAACATATGTGCATATGAACTAATGTGTTTCTTATTCTCTCAATAATACAACATGATAAAGTTACAGAGTATCCTGATAATTATTTCTACATCTGAGACTGTCATCTATTGACAGTCAATCAAAATGGAGGTGCTGACAATATGTTTTCTTCTGCACAGTAATTTAGTAAAAATTAAAACAGGAGAAAATATTAAGGACCTAATTGCTTCTGTGGCTGATTTTTACCATCATGTTAATTTCACATGTATTCTTTGACACTTGGCACATTACAGAAAATGTAAAGTAACATTTCTGCTGAAATTCCCATCATGTGACATTCTGGGTTTCTCGTAACGATGTGTCTCCCTAACTCCTGAGAGTCTGCCATGGCATAGAGCACTGACACTTGTAGGGGATGTTAGCACCAAATTAAAATTCATAAATAGCCCCGAACTTTCATTCGAGGCTGTGGAGTCAATACCTTCTATAATAATTCCAGGTACTTTCTAAATTAGGTGGCTTTGCAGTTTCTCTTCTGGTTCCCCTACCCCCCTGCTCACCCTTAATTCAGTCAGTCCCAGGAATAGAGGGACTGTGTAAGTTACACTTGGACCAATAGTCTCCATTTATGCATTAATGACTCTCTTAAAGGACATCTTCACCATTCATATCTGATGCATAAGCTTAAAGAAAAAAGAGAGAAAAAAGGACACAGCTGAACACAACTAGAAACTTGGCTAATGGGGACTGCTCAGCCCTTACAGACTTAGCATGGAAGGGCTAAGACACAGAAGAATGTCCCGTGGGATGAGCAGATTCTTGATAAACTCATCGCTTACAGAGGCTGAACACCTGCCTAGGGACAAACCAATAAATGGCAGAGCCTTGACATGAACACATTTCTCTTCCTGTGTAACTTCCTAGCATGAAGGCCGCACTCCCTGGGCAACAGCTGCCCAGGAGGCGGAGCAAGCAGAGCAGGACTGAGAGGCTAAGGCTGCGTTTGCCTGAAGGAATGTCTTATACTGACAACATAGGACAGAGGACAATGGCTCAAGGAAAGAAGTTGGCTTTGTTTTTCAGGATATGTTTTGAACCCTGATTCCCCAGGTAAATTGAAAAAATGATTTTCTTTAAAATGTGACTTCTACAGGATATATTTTTTTTCTTAAGATAGTCAACACATATACACACTCCCACACACACACCAGAGGATGTCCCTGATAGGAATGAACGTATACACCTATGCAAACAAGCTTGAAGTTGCCTTCACACTACTTAAGGGCTGGCTGCTACCTTTCAGGATATATGTTATTCCCAAATGTAATAGGCAGAATGAAAAAACCAGACTTCTTGTTCTTGTTTTATTTCTATGCTACTAATCATAAAGTCAATATTTAAAATTGAAAGCAAAATTATGATACACAAATGTTGGCAATAAACCTTAAGGAATGACTTTGAGAGCTAGCTGTGAAAAAGCCTCTTTTATTTATAATATATATATGACTTACATCTTCAAGTATAACAGGGAGGTTAATTACATTTTGGAGATGTTATTTTAGTTCATGTAAGTTTGCACAATGTTTACAATCTCCAAGCAGAGTAACAATTCCCAGACAGATGGCTGGAAAAGATTGACATTTAGAAAAGCAATTGGCCGTGCTTTGTTTCAGGGTAAAGACCTATCCTAAAATGTTGTGCCAAAGTTCTGGCCCATTATAAACCTAGAATGTAGTCACGGGAGTGGGAAGTGAAAACTGAGAAAAGTTAAAGTTAAAAGAAAGGCATAAATTGGTGCTTTAAAAAGACAGAGATTGAGGGCCCATTGCTAAGTTCTTAAGGAATGGGAGGGGGGTTTTCAGATCCTGTTGTCAGTTATAGCAACAAAAACAATGACGAGAGTACGGTTTAGATCTTCAAAGAAATTGAATGTTCTGAAGGGAAAGAATAATACTTCAAAGTTCACGTGGTGACATCTGCCCCTGGAGAACCTGTGCTATCACCCACATGGCTATGACAAAAGTGAATTTGGACCATACCATAAACCCAGATGAACATGGTACATATTCTAATAATAATAAATTCAGTTGTTACCACTGGAGTCTGAACTTGTAATCGCCAATGTATACTATGCATTATAACCATATTTTCTTAGGAAACAGTTTAGCAAATTAAAGAAAGTCATTCAGTTTCTGTGAGGAAACAATATGACTATTTTTTTCTCCTTTTTTTTTTTTTGAGACAGAGTCTCACTGTCCCGCCCTGGATGGAGTGCTGTGGCGTCACAGCTCACAGTCACCTCAAACTCTTGGGCTTAAGTGATTCTCTTGCTTCAACCTCCCAAGTAGCTGGGACTACAGGCACCCGCAACAACACCCGGCAATTTTTTTTTTAATTATTGTTTTAGCTGGCCCGGGCTGGGTTCAAACCCACTACCCTTGGTGTATGTGGCTGACGCCCTGCCCACTGAGCTATGGGTGCCACCCAATGTGACTATTCTGTTTATATCATTCTAATTGTGTGGCTGCTGCAGCTTTGCCACAGAGCTATGATGCAGTTATTTGGGGATGTACAGTGGGAGTCCATCATTTCATCTCAACAAAATTTACTTGCACAGAGAAATATCTCAGAATAAACAGGGGAAATCAGGACAGAAGTCCCTGCTGAAGGGAATCAGGGAAGTTTCGTGTTCACACATGGCTGGGAGGAGGTACAGGCAAAATCCCTACTCTACACATACCAGGGCCAAAGAGGTAGCAGAGGTTAGCTACAGGGAGGAAACATCAGCAGCAGACCTGGGCCTAGAATTCAACTGGCCCTGCCGGCCGGGAGACTATCCTTCTAAGCTCAGAGGTGTGGGGTTTTATTTTACAATGAAAGATAATAATTTATGGACCATGATAGTTGTAGTAGCTAGTAGAGGCCAGGTACAATGGCTCACTGTACTCTGGGAGGTCTAGGCAGGAGGCTCCCTTGAGCTCAGGAGTTTAAGACTAGTCTTAGCAAGAGTGAGACTCCATCTCTACTAAAAACAAAAAATTAACCAGGCATTGCGGCTGGTGCCTGTAGTCCCACCTACTCAGGAGGCTGAGGCAGGAGGATCATTTGAGCACAGGAATTTGAGGTTGCTGTGAACTAGGCTGAGGCCCCAGCATTCTAGCCCAGGTGACAGAGATCTGTCCTAAAAAGAAAAAAACAAAAAAATAGTAGCTAGTGTTAAAATTTGTTTTAAAAGTACAATAATAAAAGTAACAACTTTTACTGTGCTGTGCTGCACACCATGCTGTGAGCTTCTCACATCCTCAGCTTATTAAACCCTCCCACGTTACAGATGAGAATCTGAGGGGCAGAAAAGCTAAAAGAACGTAGTAGGACCACACAGCAAGGAAAAGAGGGAGCCCAGCCTCAGGGGCAGCCCCTGGACACAGGACAAGTTACAAGTTGCTGTGGTGACACAGGCAGGGCAGAGGTTCTTCCCATTCCTGTTTTCTGATCTCCACCCTTTGTACACTCCTGCATTCTCACTGTTTCCCCACTCCTGCCCATGGCCCCAAGAAACCCCTCTGGGGCCACTGTCTCATCTGTTACACCCTCTCTCATCTCTCTCGGGTCTACCCTGGCACTTGGATAGCCCCTTCAATGTCATACTGAGACTGCCCAGACTGCACAGGGCCAAGTCCCAGACTTCTCATCCCTTTTCTCTTTAGCTCACAGACCAGGACTGCCTCTGACTATTCCTGCCCAAGAGCAGCCTCTGACACCCTGCTGAATTCTTACAGGGCACCTGAGGCCTCTCAGCAATTTTAAGTGCCAACTCACTCCCTCCTTAGCCAGACACTACCACTGCTGGTATGAAATCCTATGAAAACTGAGTCCAGATCTCACTACCCTGGTACCTTCCAACGTGGCAGAAATCTGTCTCAATCAGTGCACTGGAATCCATAACATAGTGTGTCTCCCTTACTCTTGTTGACAATTGAGCATGTGAACTGGAACCCTGGGAGTATAGGGGGCAGGTTTCAGTGCATTTTCATCTACTGCCCAAAGGGGCTGGCAACTGCCACTCCTGCAGAGGCCAAGCCAACCCTCCAGAGCCCTGGTTCTCAGGCTGACCCAAAGGTTCCAGAGCGACTGATGTTATGTGTTTTCTAGGAGAGAAGTACAGGGGAATAAAAACTGGATGTCCCAGTCTTTGCCTATGGGATGCAGAAGCATGGGACAGTGAGGGACCACCTGAGTGAGATCGGAGAGCAGCTTCCCTATCCTGAGTACCACACACTTCAAAGTTCAGGGTCAGATCCCCACAAGTAGATGGGAAGCATGGAGTTGCTGCTCAGAGAGCTTCAAGGCAGGCCTGCCCAGTGTGAGCCTGAACCCTGACTTAAGCCAGGGCAGCTGGTGTTAAAGATATTTTTTGGCAGGGAACAGGCCTATAGACAGAAGTAGAGGAGACTCAGAGGAGGCGAGGGAGTCATCCACTTGGATGTGTTTAACAAGCCCATCCTCTGGCAACAGGGCTCAATTCTGCACTTTGTTCAAAACAAGGAAGTTTGCTTGGGGTTATTGTTCAGAACCAGAGGAAAAAAAAAAACAAAGTAGCTTTACCCTCATGTAAAAATTCTATAATGATTTCCACAGCTCTGGTCTTAAGAGCAAGAAGACAAAGAATCATGAGAAAACTCAACCTTAGCAGAAATAAAAGGATATTCCAAAACTTGGGCTCTCATTGGCTTTTCAAGAATAAACTCAAGAATAAGATTCTCTTCCTGGTTAGTGTTTCTGAGGACAGAAGAGCCTGACACCTGAGCAGGAGGCAGATCCTGGCTTTGGTTGGAGGCCACATCACAGAAGTCAGGCCCTGTGACCAACATGACCTCACTGGGGGAAGGGATCAGGGAAGGAACCTTTTAAAGCAGAAAAAAACATTACACCTTGAGAATAAATTAGGTGGCAGGCATTGTCTGATTGTCTAATGACTGAATGTGGCCCTTGGACCAGTAGTTCAGCAAAAGCTGGGAGCTTGTTAGTGAGAGAGGATACCTGGAAAAAGTGAACTCTGGAAAAATGAAGAGTTTCTCACAGAAGCCCAAGGACATACCTGCAAGGTCCTCTCCATGGTAACCCAGCTCTTAAGAATTTATAAAACTTGGCTTCTTGGGTCCTTGAAAGTAATGCTTGCTCCTTGCTTCTGCTTCTGTAGACCCTGCACATAATTTAACACCTCCAGTGAAAAGTAATATGGTCATTCCTTTGTCTGTCTACTTGTGAGTCCAATAAAAGGACAGAGACAGAGCTAATTGGGGAGCTCGGCCATTTTGGATTCTAGCCTGCCACAGCTCCATAGGCTGAAATAAAACCCCTTCCTCTTCTATCACTGATGTTCAGGTGACTCTCCACTTTCTCTCCACTGAGCCTAGATTCCTGCAATATGAGAATGGGGCATCTTGGGCCCTTTCCCAGACCTGTTGAAACACACCTGTGCTTTGTGCAGATCCTGGGGTGATCCTTACAAACACAAAAGTTTGAACAGTATCACTCTAGCCCAGTGATCCTCAAACTTGACTGCACATTAGAATCACCCAGGAAACTTTAAAAATATCCTAATCCTGAACTCCATCACTAGAGATTCTGATTAATTGATCTCAAAAATCAGATGAGCACTGGAATTTCTTGAAGCTCCCCAGTTGATTCTATGGTGCAGCTGATACAACAGCCACACTCCAGGGAGATGATCCCTCTCTACATGAAGAGCCAGTGAGGAGGGACAGGTGGTCTGGGATGGGGAGATATTTGCAGACTCAAACAAACAAGCAGGAGGATGATGGGAATCACAAGTCCTGAAACTGGGTATTGGTGCCCCAGGCACAAAACAGAGGCTCAGGGATGTGCTCAAGCTCAGGAAATGGTGAAGAATAAAGATAGTCACATAGCAGATGCAAATGTGTAAGGTGCATAAGCACTCAGGCAACAAGGCAGAAGTTTAGGAACCAAGATAGTAAGTAGCACAGGCCAGAGAGAAATGATAGTCAGTTTGCTATCACTTGGGTTTTAAAGACATAAATTAATTCCAACATGATTGGCAACAACTTGAGCATCTCACAAATTTCCTGTTCACAACAGTCAGAAAACACAACATACACACACACACACACACCCCACAAACATCTGCCAACTATTGCAGCTTGGGTGTCCATATGGTGTGTTTTCTTTCCCACCCTTTATGATCATCCTCTTCCTGCCACTTCACAATAACTTACAAGCTGAACCCTCCTAGCAACCGTGGGCACAGCAGGGCCAGGGCTTATTCTGGGTATGGTGCCACATTTGGTATGGCATTTATGTATTTCTTGACCATCAAACACGTGCACAACAGTGCTGCCATTTTTATGACTTTCCTTCTTTCTCATGTTTTACAAAGGTTTTGAGTGTCATGTCCCCAATCCCACTATGCCCATAGCCTTGTGGTATTTGTTCTGCAATTTTTCACGGCACAGTTATTTTCTGAAATGCATGTGTCACTACAGCAGAACTGACTCTTAAGTGGATTTGGTGTAGACTCACTTAACTTCTAAACCAGCGCTCTGGATATTCCTGTCAAGGGCAAGACCCAGTGAGGATTGTGAACTGGGTCACTCTCAGCTTCAGGGAGGGAAAATAAAAAGGGATGTGGGTAGAGAGCTCTTTGAAACACCAGTGGAGGGAATGGCTCAGTTTAGTCTCTGGGAATGGAAGGAGGCCTATCTGATGACCTTCAGTGTGCACAGAGGTGACAAGCTATGAGATGCCTATACAGGGAGATCACAGTTAAGGTCCACGAGGAGCTGAAGAGCATGACCTGCCTGTCCAAGCAATGAATGATTTTTGTGCAGCCTTAGGAACAGGAAGCTTGCCGAAAAGTATTGTTTTAGAAAGAAGACGATGCTGCCATGCAAGTAGGTCTGAGTGAGAAGAGGGTAAACAGGATATGGGTGCTCTGGCTGTGACAAGGAAGTTGGGGTCAGCTGGGGTGGGCATCCTGCTTGTTCCTTCACTTCTCACCAAAGCCTCCACAAAGAAAATCACATCACTGTCTCTGTTCATGAACTTCTGGTGCCTGATTCTGTTGAAGTCTCAGTTTTCCTGGCCATGCTATGCAAACACCTGCCTCTTACTAAGGGCATCAGTGACCTTCAGTTGATTCTGAGCCTGCTTTTCTTTCTTTTTTTTTTTTTATTGTTAAAGCATGTTTGTGCACATTAATACTATCATGGGGTACAGTGTGTTGTTTCCATATACAATTTGAAATACTTTCATGCAGTTAGCCAACATAGCTTTCATGTCATTCTCATAGTTGTTGAGTTAAGACATTTATAGAAAGATTCACATGTACACTTATAAAATAAATCATAGGCATGATCCCTGCAATCCCCCTCCCTTCACCCATCTTCCCCTCCTACCCTCCCCTCTCTCTACCCTTTCCCTGTATTCCTGGACAAGAATTGGGTTATAGCTTTCTTATGATGGCTAACAGTTAGTTTCATAATAGGGCTGAGTACATTGGATACTTTTTCTTCCATTCTTGAGATACTTTGTTAAGAAGAATATTTTCCAGCTCCATCCATGTAAACATGAAGGAGGTAAAGTCTCCATCTTTCTTTATGGCTGCATAATATTCCATGGTGT
This sequence comes from Galagoides demidoff, assembly GCA_963574575.1. Lineage (NCBI taxonomy): Eukaryota > Metazoa > Chordata > Mammalia > Primates > Galagidae > Galagoides > Galagoides demidoff. The sequence continues at coordinate 13,285 of CAUYQV010009595.1, forward strand.
ACATGTACCACAGTTTATTGATCCATTCATGGGTTGATGGGCACTTGGGCTTCTTCCATAACCTAGCAATTGTGAATTGGGCTGCAATGAACATTCTGGTACATATATCTTTGCTATAGTGTGATTTTTGATCTTCTGGATATATACCTAGTAGAGGAATTATAGGATCAAATGGCAGATCAATTTTTAGTTCTCTAAGTGTTATCCAAATGACTTTCCAAAAGGGACGTATTAGTTTGCATTCCCACCAGCAGTGTAGAAGTGTTCCCTTTTCTCCACACCCCACCAGCATCTTTGATTTTGGGATTTTGTGATATAGGCTAATCTTACTGGTGTTAGATGATATCTCAAAGTAGTTTTGATTTACTTTCTCTGATGATTAAGGATGGTGGGTATTTTTTCATATATCTGTAGACCATGTGTCTGTCTTCTTCAGAGAAGCTTCTCTTTAGGTCCCTTGCCCATCCTGAGATGGGATCACTTGTTCTCTTCTTGCTAATATGTTTGAGTTCTCTGTGGATTCTGGTTATTAAACTTTTGTCAGAAACATAACCAGCAAATAACTTTTCCTATTGTGAGGGCTATCTGCTTGCTTTTCTTACCGTGTTCTTGGCTGTGCAGAAGCTTTTTAATTTGAGGAGGTACCAGTAGTGTATTTTTGATGTTGCTTCAATTGCCTGGGGGGTCCTCCTCATAAAATATTCACCCAGGCCAACTTCTTCAAGTGTTTTCCCTACACTTTCTTCTAGTGTTTTTATAGTTTCATGTCTTAAATTGAAATCTTTAATCCAGTGAGAGTCTATCTTAGTGGTGACAGGTGTGGGTCCAGTTTTAGTCTTCTGCAGGTCACCAGCCAGTTTGTCCAACACCATTTGTTAAATAGGGAATCTTTTCCCCACTCAATGTTTTTAATTGGCTTGTCAAAGATCATATAGTGGTAAGTAGCTGGGTTCGTCTCTTGTTCTCTATTCAGTTCCATACCTCTACCTCTCTGTTTTTGTGCCAATACCATGCTGTTTTGATCACAATGGATTTATAGTATAGTCTGATGTCTGGTAGCGTGATTCCTCCTGCTTTGTTTTTGTTTCTGAGTAATGTCTTGGGTATTCAAGGTTTTTTATGTTTCCATATAAAATGAAGTATTATTTTTTCGAGATCTTTAAAGTATGACAGTGGGACTTTAATAGGGATTGCATTAAAATTATATATTGCTTTAGGTAGTATAGACATTTTAACAATGTTGATTCTTCCCAGCCATGAGCAAGGTATGTTTTTCCATTTGTTAGCATTTTCAGCTATTTCTTTTCTTAGAGTTTCATAATTCTCATTATAGAGATCTTTCACGTCCTTTGTTAGGTAAACTCCCAAATATTTCATCTTCTTTGGCACTACAGTGAACGGAATAGAGTTCTTAACTATCTTTTCAGCTTGACTATTGTTGGTATATATAAAGGCTACTGACTTATGGGTGTTTATTTTGTAACCGGAGATGCTACTATATTCCTTGATCACTTCTAAGAGTTTTGTAGTAGAGTCCCTGGTGTTTTCCAGGTATACAATCATGTCCTCTGTGAAGAGTGAAAGTTTGATCTCTTCTGATCCTATGTGAATACCCTTGATTGTCTTTTCTTCCATAATTGGGATGGCTAAAACTTCCATTACAATATTAAAGAGTAATGGGGACAATGGGCAACCTTGCCTTCTTCCTGATATGAGTGGAAATGTTTTCAGTTTAATTCCATTCAATACGATATTGGCTGTGGGTTTGCTGTAGATGACCTCTATCAGTTTGAGAAAAGTCCCTTCTATGCCAATTCTCTTAAGTGTTCTAATCATGAATGGATGCTGAATATTGTCAAAAGCTTTTTCTTTGTCAATTGAGAGGATCATATGGTCTTTATTTTTTAATTTGTTTATGTGATGAATTATGTTTATAGATTTATGTATGTTGAACCAGCCTTGAGATCCTGGAATAAAACCCACTTGGTCATGATGTATAATTTGTTTGATGTGTTGTTGGATTCTGTTTGTTAGGATCTTGTTGAATATTTTCACATCAATATTCATTAGAGATACTGAATATTATTATATCAATATAATATTAATAATTAATATTATATTAATTATTGGTCTATAATTTTCTTTTCTTGTTGGGTCTTTTCCTGGTTTGGGGATCAAGGTGATGTTTGCTTCATAGAATGTTTTGGGTAGTATTTCATATTTTTCTATATTTTGGAAAAGGTTAAGTAGAATAGGTATTAGTTCCTCTTTAAAAGTTTGGTAGAATTCTGACGTGAAGCTGTCTGGTCCTGGGCTTTTCTTTTTAGGGAGATTTTGAATAGTTGATGCTATTTCAGAACTTGATATAGGTCTGCTCAACATTTCCACTTCCTTCTGGCTAAGTCTTGGGAGGTGGTGTATTTCCAAGTATTGATTAATTTACTTCAGATTTTCATATTTCTGAAAGTAAAGTTTCTTGTAGTATTCATGGAATATTTCTTGAATTTCTGAGGGGTCTGTTGTAATTTCATCTTTACCATTTCTGATTTATGAAATTAGAGAGTTAACACTTTTTTTCTTGGTTAGGTTGGCCAATGGCTTATCTATTTTGTTGACCCTTTCAAAAAACCAACTTTTTGATTTGTTAATTTGTTGTATAATCCTTTTGTTTTCAATTTAATTTAATTCTGCTCTAATTTTGGTTATTTCTCTTCTTCTGCTAGGTTTTGGATTGGAGTGTTCTTTTTTTTCAAGTTGCTTGAGATGTCCCATTAAGTTGTTAACTTCTTCTCTTTCCATTTTCTTGAGGGAGTCTTGCAGTGCTATAAATTTCCCTCTTAGGACTGCCTTTGCAGTATCCCAGAAGTTCTGATAACTCATCTCTTTGTTGTTGTTTAGCTCCAAGAATTTGGTAATTTCCTTCTTGATCTCGTCTCTGACCCAACTATCATTGAGCATAAAGTTATTTAGCTTCCACATTTTTGTTTGGATCTGCAGATTTCTATTATTGCTGAGTTCAACTTTTATTCCATGGCAGTCTAAGAAGATGCAAGGGATAATTTCTATTCTTTTAAATTTGCTGAGGTTAGACTTGTGACCTAGAATGTGGTCTATTTTTGAGTATGTTCCATGGGCTGATGAGTAAAATGTGTACTCAGTTGCATTAGGGTGAAATTCTATAGATGTCCATTAAATCCAAATGCTGAATGGTTAGGTTTAGATCCAAGATTTCTTTGCTAAGCTTCTTGTTGGAGGTTTTATCCAGCACTGCCAAAGGAGTATTAAAACCTCCAACTATGATGGAGCTGGGAGTAATCAGGTTGCTCATATCCGTTAAAGTGTCTTTTATAAATTGAGGTGCATTCTGGTTGGGTGTGAAAATATTGATATTCGAAATCTCATCGTATTAAGTATTACCCTTAACAAATATAGTGACCATCCTTATCCTTGCTTACTTTTTTTGGTTTAAAGCCTATTGTATCTGCGAATAAAATTGCAACACCTGCTTTTTTCTGCTATCCATTAGCCTAGAATATAGATGAACATCCCTTTACCCTGAGTCTATGCTTGTCTTTAAAGTAAGTTGAGATTCTTGTATGCAACAGATATCTGGCCTGAGTTTTTGTATCCATTCAGCCAGGCTGTGCCTCTTTAGAGGGCAATTTAAGCCATTCATATTGATTGAGAATATTGATAAACCTGATATAATTTTGGGTATTGAGTTTTTTGAAAGTCCAGTGGGCATCTTCAATACTTTTGTCACTGTGGAGACTGGAATTTGATCAAAATTTTCTGGGTGGGTTTATTTATGTGGTGGAGGATTGCCCTAATCATTATGAAGGATTGGTCTGAGAATGTCCTGGAGGGTTGGTTTAGTTATGACAAATTTCTTCAACATGTGAATGTCATTAAAGTATTTAATTTCTCCATCATAAATGAAACTCAGTTTAGCTGGATACAGGATTCTGGGTTGAAAGGGTTTTTTTGAGGAGATTGAAGGTCAATGACCACCCTCTTCTTGCCTGAAAGGTTTCAGCAGAGAGATCTGCAGTCATTCTATTAATCTTCCCCTTGTAAGTTAAGGTTTTCTTGCATCTACCTGCTTTCAGAATTTTCTCTTTCATGTTAACTTTAGTGAAGTTGATTATAATGTACCTGAGGGATGTCTTGGTCGGGTTGAGTCGCACTGGGGTTCTGAAGCTGTCTCCTATCTGAATTTCAGGATCTCTTGGCATGTCTGGAAAGTTCTCTTTCATAATTTCATGCAGAAGAGCCTCTGTGTTTTTTGAGGCAACTTGGTCGCCTTCAGGGATTCCTATAAGGCAAATATTAGTTTTCTTCGAATTATCCCAGAGCTCTCTGAGTGAGTGGTCCGTTTTTGCTCTCCATTTGTCTTGATCTTTGGGTGTCTGGGTGCATTCAAATGTTTGTCTTCTGTGTCAGAGATCCTCTCTTCTGCCTGGTCCATTCTCTGAATGAGGGCTTCAATCATACTTTTCAAATCTTTGAGGGCTGCAACCTCTTGCTTCAGTATGTTGTAATCTTTGATCATTTTATCTTTGAAATCATTGAATTCTTGAGACAGTTTTTGAATAATTTGAAATTCTCCATTCTCTTGATCTTATTTGCTATCCAGATTCTGAACTCAATTTCTGACATCTCAGACATCTGTTTGTGGAAGGGATCTTCAATTGCATTTGCCCCCTCCTTCCTTGGGGGGGGGTCTGCTCCGGTTGTTCTGCTTACCTGAGTTCTTCTGCTGATTCCGCCCCATGCTGAATTTGCCCCATTCCAAGATCATCCCTAAAACCATTCTGCCGGTGGCTTCTCCTGGTTGTCTCCTGGGTGCCCTCCACCAAGCCCCTGGGAAGTGGGGATGGCGGCAGAGGAATAGCCGGTCAGTGGGATTCAGTCCTGGGCACTTGCCGGTAGCGATCCCCCAGAAAGCAAGGACAGCAATCAGGGAGACAGCCAGGCTCAGAATGCACTGGCTGGCAGGATGGGTCTGTGCAGAGCAAGTGTGGTTCAAGCCATTCTCCCGGTGCAGGACTAAGGCAGGGGCTTGGTCCCGTAGGGGTGGGGGGATGTTGCTCTTGGGTCTCCTCTCACTGTTTCTGCTGGTAAGAGGGGGGAGGGTGGACTGGAAACTCAAAATGGCAGTGAGCTTGCCAGTTCCGCTTTTCTGCCTGGGAGAGGGTGTTTGGAGTCTCAGCAGGGTCCCTCCAGGGAGTCAACCCCCTCTTTTGTTGGCCACCCCTTCTCATCTTCCCTCCTGCCTTGTATCCTGTGAGGTCATTGCTTCCTGGCTCCTCCCAACATGTTTCCCAAATGTCTCTCCTACTATTCCCTTCTCTGTGGGCCCTTTGCTAGAGTCACTTTCTCTTGAAAACTCTTAAACTCTGGATTCCTTCATTTGTGTAAAAACACAAATTTATTCCAACATGATTGGCAACAACATGAGCATCATGCAAATTTCCTGTTTTCCTGAAAACATCCTCACTAGGTGAATCCATCTACCTTTTGGGTTTTAACAACCTTCTATACTACAATGTCTCTCAAATCCATATCTTTAACCCAGATTTCTCATCAGTAATCCCAGCTCCAGTGACAATTTCTGCAGACCTCTAAACACTTCCTGCTCAAAGTAGAACTCATGGTGTTACTTCTGATATTCAAATACACTCTTCTTCTGGGATATTCTTTCTAATTTGTGGCACCCAGGTCATCTCACCACCACACCTGGTCTCCACACCCTTCCACCCTTTCTTCCCATCTCCTCCACTGCCCTTTTCTTCTCCATCTACCACCATTGACTTTATTCTGTGTCTCATCATCACACACCATGGTCATTTTTCTCAAATCTCAGCTTTTCAGATCTAATCACTAGTCCTTACCAGAAAGAACACTCACAAATGCAGATCTGATGATGGCACTCAGCTGTTTCAAACTGCCCCAAACTTTAGCTCTTCTGAAAATAAGCATCCAACTTTTTTCATACCCCAGAAATCCCACCATTATCTAGCCCCAGTCAGTACCACTCCTTGTAACTGACCTCAAACAACATGAGGCAACTGTCTTTAAAGCTTGGCATTAGGTATATTCCCAGATGACCAAAAATCACATTACAACAAAGATATTTGTATCAGAATGTTTATTGCAGCCCAATTCACAATTACCAGGTCATGGAAGAAGCCCAAGTGCCCATCGATCCACGAATGGATCAACAAACTGTGGTATATGTACACCATGGAATACTATGCAGCCATAAAGAAAGATGGAGACTTTAAGTCCTTCATGTTCACATGGATGGACCTGGAAAATGTTCTTAGCAAAGTATCACAAGAATGGAAGAAAATGTCTTCAGTCTACACACCCCTATTATGAAACTAATTTATACTTTTTATATGAAAGCTATAACCTAATAACAGCCTAAGAATATGGGGATGGGGGAGGGATAGAAGAGGGGGGAATGGGTGGAGGGAGGGGGATTGGAGGGATCACTTCTGAGGTTTATTTTAGAAGGGTACAAGTGAATCTTTGTAAGAGTAGAATGTGAATGTTTTAAAATAATAACTAAGAAAATGACATAAAGGCTATGTTAACCAGTTTGATGGAGGTGTTT
>CAUYQV010009596.1:0-15551 GCA_963574575.1 Galagoides demidoff
GACAAGCTATAGCATTGTTGGATTACAACTTTCTGAATGAGTTCTAGGAAGCTTTTTTAGAAGATTTTACTTACTTTAATCCATCATCCTCTGGTTCACAGTAAAAGATAGCTTTCTATCTACCACATTGAGTTTGAAGCAATAGATTTAAACATCATTTAATTAAGCCAAAAGTTCCAGAAGTAATACCTGATGCAAGCTCTGATGTGCTCAATGTTATGTCCTTTGAGGCTAATTCTTGTGTCTCAATAGGAAGTAAGACACTTTATATCCCAAGTCAAATCTAAATAGCTATTGTTAAAAGGAACTCAGTCCTGTTGTCTCATTATGAAATTTTGCAAGCTGAAGTATGTCTGTCTGTCTGTCTGTCTATCTATCTATCTATCTATCTATCTATCTATCTATCTATCTATCTATCTATGTATCTATACTCTGAGCAGAGAAGCATCTATGGAGATGAAATTTATTTATGACTCTCTCTGCCATTCATATATGAAGGTATGGGAGTCTAGTTTGTGAAATGATCTTAGAGAATCAGGGATGTATCTCTGGCCAATGTGTGTTCCTTAAACTTCTCCCACCTGCTTGAAATTTTCATTAGCCATGCTGATTTTTTTTCTTTCCACTCCCCCAATACAATGTCTCTATTCATATATAGATACATAGTCCAACCTTTTATTTTTTTTCTTACCTAGGAAATGCCTTCTCTTTAAGTACTCAGCTCTAATGTTATGTTTTCTGTGAAGCTGTCTACTTTTTTCCTGAACCTCTCCTCCTCTGTAATCCCAAAGCACTTTGCTGGTGACTTTTTCATGGCGCTTAGCACATTGCACTGTAATGGTCTGTCTCTCTCCCCCAGCCTTTCTGTATCACTAGCACCAAGCATAATTCTTGGTACATAGTGGATGTTGTATGAGCAAATGAAAGACATGAAGCCAGGGCTTGAAACCAGGTCTCCTAATCTTGACTGTGGTCTCCCTCCATTTATCACCCTGCCTGTGACTGGTCTGCTGCTAGAGATGCTCTCCTTAAGATGAAGGCATAGCCACCTCTGAGACTTCTCTGTGCAAATATTCTAAGAACATGAAGATCCTCACAATAATATAAATGCCTTACTAGGACAGCTGTACTTAGAGGACAAAGGTCTTTTCTGACTTATTCACTACTCTATTGCTGGTGCCTGGCGGTAGAGTAGTGAATAAACATTTGTTGAATGAATAAGTAAAATACCCTTAGAAGACATCTTAGCTATTATTGCCATGGGATATTTCCCCTAGCATGTGTCAAGTGTAAGGGATATATCACTGGGTCAATACATGGATATGCTAGGGAGGAAGAAGAAAAGCCCACCATAGCATAGGGGCTGTTCAGGCTAGGCAGGTCTGTTTGTGGTCATCATAAGGAACTCTATGACATCCACGGCTTAAATGGTATCTGTGTTGAATGGCATAAGTGACTTTGAATTGTAGGCCGTCTGCTTTGCCACCATTTGGGTGGGCATAATCCAAACTCTTGGCATTTCCAGTGTCTGGATTATGTTTCTTCTTATTTCAAATAATGTAATAAAACTGTCCTCTTTCTTAATAAACTCAGACCCAGAACCTTCAATTTTGGCAAGGGAGAGAGGGAAGCTCTTGTGGGGCAACTGGCAGGGGCTGGTCGTCATGACTGTAGCCTCACTGCATTTACATTTCCCTGCCATTACAGATTTCTTTGCCAACTTGATACTCAGCCTGATCCCCTATTGAGTGTTAGCCAAGGTGTACACATGCATTAATTAGCTATGGGGAAATTAATAGTGTCATGAACTGAATTGTGCCCCCCCACCCCATATATATGTTGAAGCTTTCATCTCCAATGTGACTTTAAGGAAGTAATTAAGGTCAAATGAGGTCATAAGGGTGGGTCCCTAGGATGGTGAGATTGGTGTCTTTATAAGAACAGGAAGAGACACCAGATCTCTCACTCTCATTAGGAGCACAGAGAAAAGGCCAGGTTAGGACACAGTAGGTCAGCTATCAGCTAGGAAGAGATCCCTTATCAGAAATTGAATTTGTTGGCACCTTGGCCATGGACTTCTAGCCTCCAGAACTGTGAAAAAATAAATGACAGTTCTTACTTTGTAGTATTTTGTTGTGGCAGTTGGAGCAGACTAATACAAATATTGTCTGATAAAGCTTTTGCAAAGAATAGGTGAGTGATAAAAAATTAAACTTATTATTTGTTATACCAGTATTCAACCAGCTGATTCACAAATAAGATATGAGAAGTCTAGAAGAACGTAGCACATGCTGATAGGCACCTGTCCTACAGAACCTTGTTTACCCCCCTCCAGCCTGGGGCCTGCAGGGGAAGTTTCCATGTGCTAAAGTCCTATCGTCCATGCCATACAGCTGTGCTCACAGGGTCTCAACTTCTGGTTTCCAGAACCCGGGGCGTGAGACACAGAGAGAGCAGAGTTTCTCTTCTGCTTCACAGGTCCCAGTGTTTGGTTTTGGTTTGCTTTTAAGGGGTAACTGTAGGGGTCTCTTTAATGGCAGACTCTTACACCAACTTTTAAGATCTTTCCTTATGTCTTTTACCAAAGACTTATCAAAATAAGTTCATGAGTCATAGAAGGAATACATGTACACTGTTGTGGTGGGCTAGGATATCCTTTGTTACCTTTTTCTTCTTCTTTTTTTTTTTTTTCCATTTTAGATTCATATAAGGGTACATGTGATTAGGTTACAGTGTTTGCGTTTGTTAGGTAACGTCCAAGTTGTAGTTAAGCCCTTCCCCCAGGAGGTGTGTCCTCCTTCCATGGAGTTCCTTTCTGTTTTAGCTACACAAAGACAAGACAGCTCTTCCACTTTTTAACAGTGTTATGAGATATAATTCACACGGTATACAGTTCACCCATCCAGAGTGTACCATCCAGTGGTTTTTAGGACAGTCACAGATTCATGCAGCCATCACTAAGCTCTTTCATTTTTAATGCTTCTCAAAGGCTGAGTTCTCCAACCTACAGGCCTAGGACCTCCATATGCCAGTCTGGGGAATTTTGCCACTCTCAGCTCAGTTCGTCTTTGTTGTTTTTCCTCCTCTGAGGGGGAGAGATCACTGTGGCGCTTCTCATATTTCCCTCCGTGTTGGCTCCAGCTCCTGTTGTGAACACAGCCTCCACAAGAACCAACACATCCCCACTAGGACAAGTCACAGTTTGTTGGTTAAATGCTACTTGAGCTACAAAAAATAATTTTCTCAAAGGAAGCAGGCTTTGCACTTCCATAATCACTGTGATGTGGTTCACACTGGCCAGAAATTTGGGATTCCCTCAGACAGCTAGTTGATACCGGCTCCTTGTGTGAATTCTCTCGTGTTCCAGGTCTTCCATGTTAAGCCCTGCAGTCAGGGCTTCACGGGGCCTGCCTATTTTTGCATCTGAGGCCATCACAGCTCTTGTTAGAGTAACCAGCTGCAGAGAAGAAACAGTTGTAAAGAACGAGAAAGATTGCAGAAACACAGCTCGGCGGAAAGATACCTCACATTTACATGACCACGCCAACAGGATAGAAAAGTTTTGCTTTTAAACTTAGAGCTTCAAACATCTGCATCTTAGATGCCAGCTAATGAAGCTATTCCAAAGCGAGTTTCCAAGAAGAGTGCCCAGGTATTACACCTGCCTTATATTTGCATAAATAAATCAGCATCGGTGGGCTGCTCTTCTACAGCGAAGTGCAGACGCTGGATGTGTATTTAAATGTTCACTCTTACAACACAGACAACTGCTCACAGAATCGAAATGTCTGGTTCTTCTAACATGTGCTATTCTACCAATGCTTAGCACCCCATCTCAGACAAGGCCACATTCAAGGCCCTTGGTGGTATCAAGATGGAACTTTCTCCAAAATGTGTGCACAAGAGGTGGGAAAAATAGAGGCTATTGGGGGTGGGGAACCTTTGGTCTTCTGTAGCCTCAAAGTGCAGCCTTTAGACGGAATCTCAATTTTAGAGAACAAATCCTTCACTGAAAGGGGTGCAGCAGAGAAAGATGAAGCTTTTCTTGTCTTCTTTGGTGCTTAAAAAGGAACAATTGTGAAATCAGAAGGCCACAGGCTCTCTACACCCCTTTAAAAACCAGCAACCAACTTAATCATAATAAAAGAGACTTTCCAAAATCAGATTCTGCTAACGTTTCCTGGATGCCAACCACGTACTAAGTGCAATCATATACCTCGTCTTAGGAAATCCTTGCAACCAACCTATGAGATAGGGCTGATATTATTGTTATCTTACTTTAACATTTAAGGAAATAAAAAGATCAGGCAATTTGTGTGACTGCCAAATAATAACAGCTTTCTTAGCAGACCCATCAAATCCTTTCAACCATCAGGTTTGATGCTATCCTGTCTTTTCTGAAAAACTTAGACTTTATCAGGGGCCACACTACCAACAGGAGATTAGAGCTGCAGAAGCAAATACACAGCAAAGTCAGTGTCAGTGAGTGTTATGAGAGTAAATAGAATAAGCAAGTGATGGAAATAAATGAAGGAAAAACCCTGGAGAGCTCAATGCTCGGTCTAGTAGTTTTCAAGTTCAGATCCTTAATACCTGGTAACCTTAGAAGATTTTATTGTAATTTTGAAGGATTCTCGGTCAAGATTACCTTTTCCCATAGATGTTCTTGGCCATCCAGGGAAGAGACTGGGCAGATTTCCGTCTGGTTCACTGTCTTGAGACCTACATACGTTATGGAAGTTTCTGACTCTCTGGGCCACAGGGCTGATCTTACTGTCAGTCTCTAACACTCCTCAGGAGAGCTATTGCTTTTTGGCTCTTTTTCCTTCAAGGGAGAGAGGAGAGAATGGCATAAAGAACTCTAGACACAGAGCCACATATTTGGGTGGGAATTATGGTGCTGCCACTTATAAGCTGGGTAATTTGGGGGAAAATTATTTTACTGATTACACAATAGAAGCCCTAACATCTACCTGATAAAGTTATTGTGAGGTTTAAACTAATGAACGTGGCGTTAAAAGCCTGACGTAGCCAAGCACCGACTGGCCCCCAAACCTGAGCCCCTATTGTCAAGTTGCATGACGCTTTACGTGGACTAAGCCATAGAACGCGGTGTCTTGCTTGTGAGAGAGACATGTATATGAGAGCTATATTTATTAACAAATGTCGAAAATACACTGAGCTGACATTATCATTTTGTCTGGGGCTTGGTAGGAGAGACTTGTATAGGTCTTGGTTGGGGTGGGAACTTTTGTCATTGTGGTGGTGATTGTTTTGTAATCTTATGGCACAACTGCAAGACACGCTCTTATCCCTTTTCATGTGGTGAGCAATGGACTGGGATCTCTCGTAGTGGAAAAGCTATGGGACGTGCCCCCTGGCTGTCCTTCTGACGTTGTTTCCTGCTCCTCTTGCTGGCTCCCTGAGCTCCAGCCCATGGCTACCTCGCACACCTCTGCCTGTGCAGAGCATGCTTGCACGCTTTTCCTCTGGAATGTTCCTTTCAACATTCCTCTATACAAACATCACCATCTTTCTGAGGCCTTCCTTAGACACTTTGTATCAAATCGCAGCCTCTGACACTCCCCCTCTCCTGTGACGTTTAGATATTTACTTCCTTACATTGTCTCCCTGTCTCTATGATCATGGGGACTTTGCCTGTTTTATTTATTGTGGCATCCCCAGCTCTCAGAGCAGTGTCTGGAGCACTGTAGAGAATTCAGACATAAGATTTAAAAGAGTAAGTGAATAATCTTCTTATAATCATCATGAATATTAAGATAATGAAAGCAGAGAGGTTGTATTAAGCCTATGTCTTTTAATCTCATTCTGAACTTGGTCATGTCTGGCTTACCCAGTCAACATTGCCCCTTGGAAGACCTTGGCCCGATTCCATTTTTCCATTGCCTCCTGTAGTATTCATTTTTTAGGTGGGAAGTAACCGACTGGCATGTCTTGGAGTGGCAAAGGTACATAATGTGCCCTCTTGCTGTCTTTATGACTTTATCTCTCTGCCTGCCTTCTCAAATGACTCAGCAGGAGCTGGCTTTACAACACCATGGATTGCTAGGGGGCTGGGTCCCCTTGTTGCAAATCAAGCTCAGGGTGCCCTGAGAACGGGGAGGCTTAGTGGTTTAGACAGCAATTCCTTCCCTTTTATTTAACACACATTGTAAAGTGCTCCATGTGTGCCAGGGTCTGATAGGCAGAGCCCGTGGAGCTGCCAGGGAAGTCTGTGGACAGCCTGTGGTGTGCGCCATAGCACAAGGTGAGCTCAGGGGCTCAGGAGCCCAGAGAAAGAATCCCCACTTCTCTTGGGTCTCAGGCTGTTGTTAGAACTGGGCTGATCCCATGATGCCTGGTTGCAAAGGTGACTCATCCAGGCTGCTGAAATAAACAGACAACCCCCAAAATGCTGAAGACAGTCCAATGTAATGGATTTTTCATAAGACAGTTTGGAAGGGTGGCTTCTAGTGTTTTCCAGAGATTATCCTAGGTTTCTTCGTGTCCCGTGGAAGTAGCCAGTTTGTTTGTTTCTGTCCTGGCCATATGGCCCTTTAAAAGGCACAGGGCACTCAGGGATTAGGCTGCCCCCCTGAATCTGGTGGGGGTCTTCACACAGCCAGTTTCTGAACACATGCTATGCCCAGAAAGACAAAGTCATATGAGTGTCTTCAGAGGCCAAGAAATGAAATCCTAATCCTGATTTTAGTGCCAAAGCCTAAAAATAATCCAAGCCAGGACATGGCATATCACAGAGGTCTCATCAGCTGAGAAATCTGATTTTCTCTGAAAGCCCCGTGCTTTTCATGTGCCTTCTTCATTTAAGTTCATTGGTTTATACTACGCGGAGGCAAGGTCAGATGCTAAACTTCTCAGTTCCTAAACTGGAGACATTATCTCACAAAACTGCTCACCCTCCTCATGGAAGGACAGCACGTAGCCTTGAAAGCTTCCACTTTTGGAGTTAACAGGTTTTGATGTCACACTTCTCAGGAGATTCGGGCTTAGGTTTCAGCTCATCATATTTCAGGCTCATTGGGACTAAGACATTGATGGGCACAGCCAAGAATTTCCTCAAATTTGTTAGGCCCTACATAAAGGTCTAACTATAATCATGTTTTCAAGGGGATATGAGATAGAGTTCTCTGAGAACTCTTCCTGTGTCCATGTCAGAAGGAGGCTGTAGCTAGCCTGGCTGAAAGGCATACTCAGTACTTCAAAAGTGTCCTCCAAAACCTCTTCTCCTTCTTCTCTCTGCTCTTCCTGGCTTTCTTTTCCCAGTGTGGGATTCTGAGCTGGGTGTGAATACCTTTGAGGGAGATATCCTGATTCCTTATCTCTGCCAGGTGGGAGAGGAACTCATGGTGTCAGGAGGTGCTCACTTATTACCAGGTTTATAAACAATCCCAAACCTGGTGACCTTTCTAGCTCTGCAGGCTTTAGTTCTGCCAGGTGCAAGTCCAGCTCCCAGGCTCAGTCCCAACCCACTTGCAGGCTGGGCCCTCTGTCTGATGTGCATCCTGCAGCTGTCACTGTCCTTTCTGTTTCTAAGGGGCCTGGGTTGAACCCAAGCACCTGCAGGCCTGGGTTACTTTGGATCCCTGCCTGGCTTAGTTTTCTTGGGTCCTTGTCTTAGTCTGTTCATGCTGCTATGACAAAATACTGGAGACTGGGTAATTGATAAAGAACAGAAATTTATTTCTCACGGTTCTGGAGCCTGGGAAATCCAAGATCAAGGTATCAACAGGTGCTCCGTCTGGTGAGAGCCTGGTCTCTGCTTCTAAACTGTCACCTTGAATGCTGAATGTCTGGAAGGGTTGAAGGCTGTGTCCTCACATGGCAAAAGGTAGAAGGACAAGACGTTTAAATGCCGTGTGAAGCCTTTCTTATAAAGACCTTAATCCTATTCATGAGGGAAGAGCCCTCATGACCAAATCCCTTCCTAAAGACCTCATCTCTTAATACTATTGCCTGGAGATTAAGTTGGAACATGAATTTTGGAGGGGACACAAACATTCAAACCATCACAACCTCTGAGTCCAACCCATGGGCTGGAACGCTTTCTGGCTTAAACCAACATGGGCTGGTGGAAATGGAAAGTGGGTTTTGAAGGAGGGCCCCAAGCCACATGTGTAACTTTAATTTTTCTAGTAGCCTCATTAAAAAAAAAAAAAGGGTGAAAACAAATAGGTGAAATTAATTTGGGGAGGAAGTAGGGAGGCAGTGGGAAGATGTAAATCAGAGGACAAAAAGGAACAGGTATGTAGGATTAATAAGTCAGTCAAGATATATATACACACACACACATACATATATCTATGTTATCATATATACATATTTTTAGGCAGAGTCTCACTCTTTTGCTGAAGCTAGAGTCCCATGGCCTCAGCTTGGCTAACAAAGCTCAAACTCCTGCATTCAAGAGATTCTCCTGTCTCAGCCTCCTGAGTAGCTGAAACTATAGGCACCTGGCTCATTTTTTTTCCTTTTTTTTTTTTAGTAGACATCAGGTCTCCTCTCTCTTGCTCAGGCTGGTCTTGAATTCCTGAGCTCAAATGATCCTCCTGCCTTGGCCTTCTATAGTACTAGGATTACAGGTATGAGCCATTGCTCCTGGCTGAGATCTAAGAACTTACAACATGAGCACTGTAGGTAATAAAACTGTACCATTTGGAAGTCATGCTAAATGAGTAGATTTTAGGTGCTTTTCACAGAAAAAGAGGGTAACTCTGACTTTTTGACTATCTACATATATCCCAATAACATCATGTCATAAACATACATGTTATAATTTACTTTAAAAATTATTTTAATGATAATGTTTGATTTACTGTATTATCATTTTAGTACATAAGCAATGCAAGAAAAATTCTTGAGGTATTTTACTTCTTTTTTCATACTAAATCTATGAAATCTAGTGTGGATTTTACTCTCAATGTGTAGCCACAAGGGGCTAGTGGCTACCAAATTGCACAGTGCAGACCCTGACTCAACACTGGCTAACTGGGACATCGTTGTAACCCGCTTGGGGGGTTGCCATTCTCTGTGTGAATAACTCTGATGGGAGGCTACTGGCCACTAACTCAGACCCTAGTTTTCCCTTGGAAACAGACATCAGCCTGCAAGGAGCATCCTCCTTCTAGCTTGCTGTGGACTGAGGTGTGTGCTAAGAGCTTTACCGGCAATGTCTCAGTCTACCCTCAGGACAATCTGGAGGTTCTTTTATTACCTCTGAGGCATAAGAAGTTATGTCAGTTGCCTAAGGTCAGAAACTTGCTATAGGGCAGTGCCAGGATTTAAAGCCAGTTCTATCTGACTCTGGACTCTTTCCTGCTGCTCCCTGCCCCTTCTCTTCTTGTCCCCTTGGACACCAGGATTTCAGTGGCTGCCCTCTCCCTCAGAACCTATGCCACAGGCGGTTCTGCACCTCTCTCCTGGCTGTGGCTGTTCTTGCTTACTCACCTTCCTCAGCTGACTGTCTCATCATGTTCTGTAGCTAAGCCCACACCGGTTATGGGATGACAGTGACAAGCCTCCATGGCACAGAGTCCTAGAAAAAACTGATCCACGTGAATCTACGCGAGGCACTTCCCTCTGCTCTGTTGGAAAAGCTGGTGTTCTGTGTTTCTGGCATCCTCACAGCTAACAAACACAGGAATACGGAATTAGAAAGCACACCCAAAGCTGGTTGCCTGGCTAATGGAGACATATTGCGCGTCTCGGGAGCTTGTCTCAGGTCTCTGGGGACGGGGAGCCTCTCGTGTTAAACAGCTGGTTTAGCACATTGTCTGCCCTGTGAGCGGGTGCAGTGGAAAGCTCTTATGAGGAATCCTTAGGGACTGGAGGAATGTTTGCTATGAGATGGATTTTTCTTGGTGGAAACACTCCCAGACTCTCCCCTGGGAGGGGAGAAAAGAGTGGAGGGATGTGTGCTGAGAACGTAGAAAGGTACGGGTGGGCTCCTGGGTCTCCGCGACCCCTGTGGGCATTCAATGTGTTGGGACATTCTCTGGGTTCTAGCAGCATTTCCTTCTTGCCACGGAGGTAGAAGGTGACCCGTGGAGCCAGAAATCTAGGGCGACACCCAGGCCCTCAATGCAGGAACCGTGTGTATTGGAGCATCAGACCTGACCTTTGGGGTCAGACTGACAAGGAGCTTTATGTTCCTGGGCGAGTCACTTAACTCTGAGTCTCAGTTTTTCCACCTCTAAAACTGGGATCTCAATTTATGAGGATTACCAGGTACGTGAAAGGGACTAGCACAGCGTTGGCTCACAGACAGAACTAAATGTATGCTGGTTCCCCTTTCTCTAAACACAGTCACACGTGGCAAGCGGTAAAGCAGCAGAGGAAGGAATGATTTATCTGGACAGAGAGAATCAGAAAAAGCTTCACAGAGGAGGGTGTTTGAGACCTTGACTTTGACAAATGAAGATTTAGAGATGCAAAGAATTTAGAAGTTCCTGGTGGGTGTATTTGAAGAGAATGCTTGATGTTGTCCCCTTACAAGTGAACTCTTTGGCCATTCACCAACTCATTGTCTTTCTAGATTATGAACTTTTCTTGACACTACTGAGTCTGACTTAGGTCCCACTACCCGTGTTCAGCCCTCTGTGCTTCCCTGTCTGGCTCGCGTTGAATTTTGTTGAATGTGTGTGCACTTGATTAAATAGTGTCTCCTGCAAGTTCCTGTCCACCAGGAAACTCAGAACAGGACCTTATTTGGAAATAGGGTTTCCTGGGTGTAATTAGTTCAAATGGTTTATGCTGGATTAGGGTGGGCCTCAAATACAACTACAGGTGTCCTTATAAAAGGCCACGATGAAAATGGAGGGCAGAGACTGAAGTGATACAGCCTCGGAGAATGTTGAGGACTGTTGGCAGCCACTAGAAGTTATGAAAAGGCAAGGAAGGATTCTTTCCTAGAGCCTTCAGAGAGAGACAGAATGCACAACCATGCCAATACCTTGATTATGAAATTATGAGTCTTCAGGACTATGGGAGAATAAATTTCCATTTTAAGCCATTCAGTTTGTGATAAGTGGTGATGGCAGCCCTAGAAAACTATTATAACACAGTGGAAATATTTAATTCTTTCTCTGTTAGACCATGAGTTTCCTTCGA
Organism: Galagoides demidoff; assembly: GCA_963574575.1. Classification (NCBI taxonomy): domain Eukaryota; kingdom Metazoa; phylum Chordata; class Mammalia; order Primates; family Galagidae; genus Galagoides; species Galagoides demidoff. The sequence continues at coordinate 11,128 of CAUYQV010009596.1, forward strand.
CTTGGCTGAGTGGAATCAACACTCTCTGGTACTGTGGCCCAGTCTAATGTCATGGAATTTGAACAGCTCTTTCCTTAGAGACAGAACTGAAGTGAGTAGGACAGGTGATGTCAACCTTCCTTATCTGGAGTCTGTGTTTAACACATGATAGGGCTTTATTATTATGGATTAGGGATAGATTAAAGAAATAATTGTCTGTAACAGAAAGAATAGCCCTTGGTCTACCCTTCTAAAACCAATGTCACCATTCTGAGTACATAAATCAATTTTAAACACATTTTTAGTGAATAATCTATATAAAAAAGAGCATAAATCTGTTAGGTTGTGGACATTTTGCAGTCAGTTTCTCTTGGCAAGTGCACCAGGAAGTTGAGTTGTTTAAAACTCTTTATAGATGTTGTATCTCTGTGTATGTGTGTGTGTATGCCTGTATATGAATATATGGCTAGTGAGAATGTTACTTTACACCTGTTTTGATTTTTTTCCCTTATACCTAGGGCATTTTGATGTCCCCTTTTCCTGCCTATTAATTTATTCTTATTTATTTATTTTTATTTATTTTTTGAGACAGAATCTCACTCTCTTGCCCTCAATGGAGTGCTATGGCATCATAGCTCCCAGCAACCTCAAACTTGTCAGCTCAAGCCATCTTCTTGCCTCAGCTTCCCGAGTTGGGACTACAGGTACCCACCACACCTGGGTAAGTTTTTTTTTTTTTTAAAGTATTATTTTTAGTAGCGTTGGGGTCTCGCTCTTGCTCAGGCTGCTCTCCAACTCCTGAGCTCAAGCATTTTGCCCGTCTCGGCCTCTCAGAGGGCTAGGATTATAGGTGTGAGCCACCATGCCTGGCCACTGTTAATTTATTTTTAATGAAATGTTTTTGGTGCAATGAAATTGCTTTACATGGAAGGACTCAGATTGCACTCGTGATTGACATATTTTAAGAGCAATGTGGAAGATGTTGCTCATTACGTGATGTAATTTCTTCTTAATGAAGATTAGCAAGTGAAGATTCTCTCTGATTTTTAGCATAAGGGATAGATAATATTCTTTCTTGAAAAGTCTTATTTGATCTTACCTTGTGGATATGGTGAATCTTTCAGTTTGTTGTTCTTGCTGCCTTTTTAGCACTGGCTGCTAGGAAGCTCAGAACCAAGTGTGAGATTCACTTTTATACACAGGATTCCAATACATAGGATTCGTTGGCCTGCACTTGCTAAACTAACCACAGGCTTGAATGTATTATCCCTATTTCTTCTCCTGTGTCCTTTTCAGATGATTTATTTTTAATTAGGTTTATCAGTTGATGCTGTATGTAACTTTATAGTTCACCGTAAGTAACATTTGGAGTCAGGCAGAGTTGTAAATAGACAAATATTACAATATTGTTTTTGAACCTTAAGATGGAGGAAAAAGGTAAGGATGTAGAATCAACTCATTTCATTTTTCTGATTCTCAATTTCCTCACCTATAAAATAGAACTAAGACTAAATTCTGTCTCAGAGACCTCTTAGAAAAACCAAATTAGACAATGGATGTGAAAGCGTTTTGTAATAGTAATTGTGAAAACAGGAGACACCTCTCTTCTCTACTATAAAGGCTGAATGTGCTATACTACATATTTTAAACATAAAGTGGTACAAAGCCATCTTCTTGTTTTTTGTATAGTTATTGTCTCATTTTTTTATTTATTCAATTCTCTATTTACTTATCACACTAAAAAATTTCTAAACACACTAACAGATATGTCAAACATGGAGCAGTAAATTCTTCCAAATTTTTAAATATATAAGACAAAATATGTCAATTTTTTCTCTCTATATAGACATATACAAGGTCTGACAATTAAGTTGATGAACTCAATCTTAGAAAAAGTGCTACATACCTCATTGCTGAATATCACTACAGTCTCCTTCAAAGTACTCCCCTTGGGAACTTATGCACTGATGCCAGCACCTAGTCCCTCCTCTGTAATGACCATCCGAGCTGTCATTGTATGGCACACAAAACCACTCAACAACAATAATGAACGCCACTCAGTAAGACACCACTATGAGGTGTGTGGTGATGAACTCAGCTGTGAGACGGTGATCTACAAAGGTTATGAAATCTTACTGCCAATGTAAGTGCATGATGGTAAATCTGCCAACTTAATTGTCAGACCTTGTACGCCAATTACACGGGGTGTCCCAAGTCACCTGTAAAGTCACTATGCATAAGGAAAATGGGAAATTATAGCTAAATGTACATTTATTTACAAAATAATCATGACTAAATTTTACAGAGGTGGCCAAAACGTAAAAAATATTTCATAAACATTTTGTATAATTTTGTAACGAATGTTTTGTAAATGACTGTACATTTAGCTATAATTTCCCACTTTCACTATGTAAGATGACTTTTGGGACTTGGTGTATTTCCCCCCTAGGGATTTCTTTCTTACAGTTCTCAATACCCTTCATACCCTTAGGTTTCTCTCTAGGCCTGGTGCCTACCAGAAAATTCCATTTGCCAATCTCCTGTATTTAAGCCATTTATTCCTAAATATTTTGACTTCCATTTTCTTGACACAGCTTTTCTTTGGCTGAGGCACATCCTTTAACAGCTTTTGAAGAAAAGTGCCTGGAAATCAACATTTTTTGAGGCTTTGCATGTATAAAATTTTATCTATTTTCCTTCTAACCTGAGTGATAATCCAGCTTGATATAAAATTCTGTTAAAAAAATTCTCTCTCTCAGCTCGCCCTGCCACATACACCAGAGCTGATGGGTTTGAATCCAGCCTGGGCCTGCCAAACAACAATGACAACTACAACCAAAAAATAGCGGGGTGTAGTGGCGGGCACCTATAGTCCTAGCAACTTGGAAGGCTGAGGCAAGAGAATTACCTGAACCCAAGAGTTTGAGGTTGCTGTGAGCTGTGATGCCACAGCATTCTACCCAGGGCAACAGCTTAAGACTCTGTCTCAAAAAAATAAATAAAATAAATAAATAAATAAATTCTCTCTCCAATTTTAAGAGTCTCATACTTCTTATGTCTATTCCTTATCTGTGACCTAAAATTTATTTCTGGAAGTTTTTGTGTTTTCTGTTTATTGCTGACACCTTGACATTTTATGATAATTTGCATTGTGTGAGTCTGTTCTGGGTTTTATCCTGGGCACACATAAATTCCTTTAATTTTGAGATTTGTATCCTTTGTTTCTTTGATAATTTCTTTCCTTCCTTTTTCTTGGTTCTTTTTTTCTTTAACTCTTACCACGGAGATGTTACTCCTCCTGGTAGATTCTATTTCCCATCTCTGTGTCTTTTTGTTTTGCTTTATGGGAGTTTTTTTTTCCTATTTCAATATTTCTTATGAATTTTTACTTAGACTAAAACATTTTAGACATCTGCACACTCTTCCTTTTTTTTCTAATTACTTCCTTGATACAGCATTTACTTCTTGTTTTATAGATGTAATGTCATCTCTTATCACTTTAAAAATATTAAATGTAGGATTCTTTTTTCAAAAAACAACAACAAAAAAAACTTTCTTAAGTTTCCTCTGTCTTTCATCTTTCTTTTCTCTGAATTTATTTTTTTTTAAAATGTTTGTTTCAACTTTTAAAAAAAAGCATGCTGGTGATATTTATTGGATACCTAATAACCCTTCTTGTTTAATCCTGTGTGTGTGTGTGTGTGTGACTAGTGGGCTCTGGCTTAGGAAGATGAAGAAACAAGACAGTTTTACCACTGGTAAAATCATGGAATTGTCTACATGGTGTTTTCTTTAGAATTGATTAATTTCTCCAGAGAGAGATCTTCAAAACTGCTTCACTTCTTTTAGATTATTGACCTGCAATGATAATCTGACCTAGGCTAAAGGGGTTGCATTTAGGAGGCTGATTTACTTTTAAACAGCCTCCTGTCTCAGTCTGGCATCTCAACCCTGCTCTCCAGACCCCAAGTCTGGGGTCTCTCTGAAATAGACCTCTCTCTGTCCCAACCGCTTGGGAGTCTCATTCCTCTCCAGATGCATTTTCAATCCTTCTTCACTTCTATGTTCACCCCTCCCTCTGGGGGCTAAGCTTCCCCTTCTTACCCCCCACAAGCCAACTTCTCATTTTGTCATCCATCTGCAGGCATCGCGTTCATAACTTTCTCTGCTCTGCTAAGTTCTAAAATCTGTGGAATTCTTACCTGTAAACGTTCTTCCTTTCTCCTTGTCCTTGGATGATCATTTAAATCTATTCCTTTACTTCCTTTCTAGTGAGGGTATGGGAAAGAGAAGAGTCCAGCCAGATGTATTTCACTGGGAGTCCAGTTCAAATTTCCTAATATCACTATTTTAAAACTTCCAATCAATTTTACTAAAGTATGATCTACATATAATAAGATGTATCCATTTTAAGCATACAGAGTGAGGACTTTTGACTTCTGACA
>CAUYQV010009597.1:0-22717 GCA_963574575.1 Galagoides demidoff
TTTTTTTTTTTTTGGTTGCAGCCATCATTGTTGTTTGGCGGGCCCAGGCTGGGGATTTGAACCTGCCACCTCAGGTGTACGTGGCTGGCGCCTTAGCCTATTGAGCCACAGGCGCCGCCTCTAATTTTACTCTTACTGTGCTTCATTCTTGAAAATAGTTGCTTGCAAATGTACACATGGCCAAAAAGCAATGACATGAATAAGGTGTGATTGTGAAGTGAGATTTTAATGAGTGTTTTTATTCATTTAAGTCTCGGTTGCATATTTAATATTTCAGGAAATAGAAGAAAATTTTATGTTTATTCCAATAGTTTAATGCTGCATATGAGAGGAAAAGCAATGTATGCTGAGAGTAAGTTAATCATGAACATTTATTCTGGTGATGGGAGAAACATTTTCATTACCTGTCTAAAATTTTCATGCCAGCTTGGTACCTGTAGCTCAAGCGGCTAGGGCACCAGCCACATACACTGGAGTTGGCAGGTTGGAATCCAGCCCTGGCCCACCAAACAACAATGATGACAACTACAATTAAATTTTCATGCCGTAAAGTATTTTTATTAGCTTTTGAAAAAGGTTTATATCTTGTAAATACAGATTCATTTTACCCTAGCTAAAATCTTTTATTTGTCACTCTTCTACTAATTCTTTTATTTTTTTTGGCGGGGGTGGGGGGGTGGTTTGAACCCACCACCTCCAGCATAGGGGTTGGCACCCTACTCTTTTGAGCCACAGGTGCCACCTTCTTCTACTAATTCTCTGGTCATTATTTTTCATTTCTATTTTCTACTTAAGAGATTTAGATTAATTTTGCTTGATTATGTTGTTAATACTACTGTAAAAATGCCTTCAACAACAATAATTAATATACTTTTTAAACCTTGCACTTCCAAGTAACCCAGTACCTTGTTTTATGCTATTAATCTTTACCAAACCTAGTCACATTTTAGCATTAGGTATTTTATTCAGTTAAAAATAAGTGAACTAATTTTAAAAACATGCAGTATCCATGTTTGTGGGAGTTGTATTTTAATAGAAATTGAACTTTTATTTTTTCCAGACATTTTCTCCCTTGCCCAGGGTGAAGTTCAGTAGTATCATCATAGCTCACTGCAAAATGCTGGGCTCAAGAAGTCCTCCTGCCTCAGCCTCCCTAGTAGCTGAGATTAAGGGCTCCAGTCACCACACTCTTCCAAAAAAATTACTCTTTGTATTTAAGAATTATTTGTCACAAATTTGTGAAATTCTTTGTTTTGTGTAGTTGTATACTAAAAGCTGAAATGATATCTGAATCGAGAAGAAATCAGATGAAATTTAAGTTTGAAGTTTATATATGTATTTTGTGGCAGAAGCCATGTGTGCAGCAGTTATAACTGATGAGGCATACATACAGAATATGTAAAGAACTGTTATAAAATCATGACAAAATAAAAACAGGCCAAAGATTCAAGCAGGCAGTTTATAAATATAAATACCCAAATGGTCAATAAAGCATGAAAAATGCACCATTTCATTATTAATCAGGGAATTGCATATCAAAACTATATGGGGAAAAAAAACACAACAAAACTATATGGAAGTAGTACTATATATTCCAGTTTGGCTAAAATTAAAAAGACTGATAAAACTAAGTGTTGATGAGTATGATAATCAACTGGAATTATCATACTACATACCTCACTGCTGATAAGGGCATAACTTGATATAGATACTTTAGAAACTGGTAGGTATTTTCTGCTGGAGTTGGAAGTATATATGCTATGACCTAGCAATTCTACTCCTAGTATATGCCTAATGGAAATGTGTGTTTATGGTAATAGTTTTATAACACAAAAATATGCAAAAATGCTTATAGTAATACTATTTAAAATACCCTCAAACTGAAAACAACCAAAATCCATCAGCATAATGGATAAATAAATTGTGATATGGTCATATAATGGAATATTATACAACAATGAAAATGAACTAATACAGCTCCATATAGTACCTGTAACATGGATAAATCTTACAAATAATGTCAAGTGAAAGAAGTCAGGCACAAACTATACATATTATATCCAATTACCTGTTCAAAAATAAAACTGATGTATGGTGTTAAATTGCCTTTTGGGAGTAGAGAGAAGGTTTAGTGGTGAGCAGAATGCAAAAGGGTGAAGTTGTCAGGTGTTTGTAATGTTGTATACTCTGACCTAGGTGATGGTCACTGTAGTATGTTTTGTGACAGATTCATTGAGCTGTACATGTACAATCTGTAAATTTTTTACTGTAACCATTATATTTTAGTTTGAAAAGCAAAAAGAAAATTTAGCCCAATATTTTATGGCTGTCTGACTCATTTAGAGTTATCCTCTCTTTGAGTATGGTATTGGTCTGCAAAAGATTGTCCGTTTTCTATCTCCAGAACTTGTGAATATGTGACCTTATTAGGCAAAAAGGACTTGTACAATATGATTAAATTACCAATCTTGAAATGGTAAAACCTGGTTAATCACAAGAGTCTAGTGTAATCATAAGATGGAGGCGGGAGGTCAGATTTAGAATAATGTGGTAAAAAAGCTTGATGGGCCATTGCTAGCTTTGAAGATGGAAGGGAGTCATCAGTGTAGGGATGTAGGTAGTTTCTAGAAGCTAGACATGACACAGAAATGGATTTTCCCCTAGAGCAGCAGTGACCCATAGGAACTGTATTAAAGGGTTGCGACATTAGGAAGATTGAGAAGCACTGCCCTAGAGCCTTTAGAAGAAATTAAACCCTACCAATCCCTTGTTTTTAGCCCCATAAGGTGCAATTTTGTATTTTGACCTCTAAAACTGTAAGATAAACTTGTTTTAAGCCACCAAATTTGTGTTAATATTTTACAGCATGAATAGGAAACTAATGTGTGGGTCAGAATACGTTGGACATGATAGGTTACTCTGTGAATGTGTATTCAATGAATGGTCAAGCTTTTAAATTAGTTGATTTGTAGTTATGATGAAGGAATTTTAGAAATAAATAAGGATGTTTCTGTCTGTGAGAATTCAAGACCAGTATCATGTGGTGAGATCAGGCACTTTGCTTTTAGTCTCTTTCTTCAAGTCTCATACTTTCAAGACCCAAGACCTCGAGGTTAAGTGAACAAAGCATAGGTTTTGTACTCATCACACAACAAAATTGGGAATGAAGATGTCATGATTAGCACTTCTGCTGTCCATCTGAGGCATTCATTTATCCAGAGGGAGTTAGAATTCTTTACAAGGAATTATGCCATGCATCAGCTATCAGCTGCTGAACCTTACCTATGTTCAATTGTTTAGACTTCATACTATTTTTTTTTATGAGTCTTTGTTGCTTTCAGTAGAGTGCCTTGGTGTCATAGCTCACAGTAACCTCAAACTCTTGGGCTTAAGCAATCCTCATGCTTCAGTCTCTTGAGTAGCTGGGACTACAAGCACCTGCTACAATGCCTGGCTAGTATTTTTAGAGACGGCCTCACTCTTGCTCAGGCTGGTCTTGAACTTCTGAGCTCAGGCAATCCACTTGCCTCCACTTCCCAGAGAACTAGGATTAAAGGTGTGTGCCACTGTACCCAGTCTTAGACTTCATCTTAATGCCCTAAGACAAACAAAATCACACAGTAGCTTTAGATAGCCCTTTCCCTCATCTCAGCCCTAAGCAAGCTGGCCATGTTGAGTAAAAGAGTTTTGCCACATTTATTGGGAGGCTAGTCTCCAAATATAATGGTGTGGTAGTTGTTTTACTGCTAAAACTGCTGTGTGTCAGAAATTTAGACTATTGCGATAAAGTACAATTTTAAAAATGTAATAATCATGTTTCATTTATTTTTGGTATTGCTGTAATTTCCAAAGTGGTAGTCTTCATGAAATGTTTTTTCCCAGGCCCATGTCATCAAGAGTTTTTCCAAAGCTTTCTTCTAGAGTTTTTATTGTTTTATATCTTAAATTTAAATATTTTATCCAAGGAGAGTCAATTTTTGTAAGTAGTGAGAGGTATGGGTCTAGTTTCAGTCTTTTACGTGTGGATAGAAGACTATCCACATGGGATACATGGGATCAGTTCTCTCAGCACCATTTATTAAATAGAGATTCTTTCAGTGTATGCTTTTGTTTTGTTTATAGAAGATCAGATGGCAATGTGCAGCTGGTTTCATCTCTAGGTTCTCTATTCTGTTCCCTAAATCTATGTCTCTGCTTTTGTGCCAGTACCACATTTTTTTTGATCACTGTAGACTTGTAGTATAACCTGAAGTCCACAGCTAAGTCCAACAACTAAAGCAAACAGACAGCCTTCAGAATGGGAGGAGATATTTGTATGCTATGAATGTGACAATATGAATGGGAGAAGACATTTGCATGCTAGAATCTACAGAGAACTCAAACTAATCAACAAGAAAAGAGCAAAGAATTCCATTTATCAGTGGGTAAGAGACATAAACAGAACCTTCTCCAAAGAAGATAGATGGCCAACAAACACATGAAAAAACGCTTATCATCCCCAATCATCAGAGAAATAAAAATTAAGAGATATCTGTGATATCACCTAACCCCACTGAGAATAGCCCACATCACAAAATCCCAAAGCTGCAGATGCTGGTATGGATATGGAGAGACACTTTTTACACTGCTGATGGGATTGCAAATTAATACAGCCTCTATGGAAAGAAGTATGGAGAATCTGCAAAGAGCTAAAAGTAGACCTTCCATTTGATCCCTCAATTCCATTACTAGGTATCTACCCAGAAGTAAATAATTTTATCACAAGGACATTTGCACTAGAATGTTTACTACAGCTCAATTCACAATCACCAAGATGTGTAATCAACCCAAGTACCTATCAACCCATGAATGGATTAATAAACTGTGGTATATGTATACCATGGAATACTATACAGGCATAAAAAGATGGAGACTTTACATCTTTTGTATTAACCCAGATGGAGTTGAACAACATTCTCCTTAGTAAAGTATCACAATAATGGAAAAGCAAGCATCCAGTGTACTCAATATTTATATGAAACTAATAGATGGACAACTACACCCACAAGAGAGATAAACACTATTAGATTCAAAAGTGGGGAAGGGACACACAGGGAGGGGGAACAAGGGAGGAGGAAGATGGATTGCTAAATTCTCACCTAATGGGCACAATGTAAAGGTATATGACACACCTGGGTAAAGGGCTCAACCACAATTTGGACTTTACCTAACAAATGCAAACGATGTAACCTAATTGTTAACCCTCTTATTAACCTGAAATTTAAAAAAATACTGTTTATTTTACTTCAAAAACATTTCAGCATTCTAAAAATACAAAAAAAAAATATAACAGAACTTTGCAGATCTTGTTTAGGTACGAAAGGTTCTGAACAGTGGTTCTTTACTGACAGGAGCTCTACAGATTAAAAAAAATAGTTAAAAGCAACAGCCCTTAACATGGCAAAACAAAAACAAATAAAACAAAAATCCCAAACACTCCTTATGCCAGCTGAATACCTCCTTGTCTACAGCTAAGAATGGCAGCAGAAAGCTATGTCATTATAAACACATGTGAAAACAAGTCATCTAAGGTAAATGGATGCCCACTGCAGGTCAACAGGTCCAGCCTCACAGTGCACACCTTGAGCTGAGCTGCAGTCCCCCCAAAAGGCATCTTCCCTACAGCCTCGAGCAAGGAGTATCAAGAGTTTGTCTCATTGTTTTATTCTTTTTACAAACTATAGGCATATAGTATGCCTATAGATTAACTCAGGATTTATCCAATTATAGGCTTATCAACAAGAAGATGATAATGCAGGATTTCTAGCCCTTAATTTCTAGCCCTAACACCAACTTATAGATGCCAGAGACATCTTTAAATGCCTTATCACACCAGTAGCAACATGCACAGAGTGAGAACACAAATTTTCAAGATACCTATATTTGGGAACATCTACAATTTTGATACAGTTTCACAATGCTCCAGACACCCATTGCCACTTCATATAAACCACCAACAATTTCTAGAACACTTTGAGAGTACAGTATGATTGTGATAAAATTTTATAATTAAACCTAATACAAGAATAGACATTTCTCAAGTAAGAGATAGGTAATGAGGCTCCCCTACCCTAAGGTATTCACAGGAAGAAGAGTTTTTCCTCCCACTGCTTTCTTCATATCTTCTCCCTTCCTCTCCCCTTCCACTCCCTTCTCACCCTCTTCCTCTCTTTCTCCTTTTCCTCCACTTCCTCATCCACTTTTTCCTGGACAACTTTAGCAGGACATTATCAAACTTTCCTTTAGAATTACACTCATACGTCTTAGCTTCACTGCCTTGGTAATGTAAGGCTGCTTTTCACTGTCACTGAGGTTATTCCATCATTCCAATAGAGATGCCAGGGTTTACAGGTTTGATCTTAGGGCAGGATTCTGAACAGAACAGGAAGAATCCAGATAGTGTTATTTGAGTCCAGGGCGGGGTGTGGGGTGGGGGGAGCGGCACCAGGGCCCTTATTCTTAGCTTTTTTAGCTAGTCTATAATCCTTCATTTCCGAATTTATCCACTTTTGCCATTTCATCAAATTTAAACTTTCCTTTCCTATATATCTTCTTCTACCTCTCAGAACACTTCTTGGAAAGTTCTGAAAAAATAGGCAGAGACCTCTGGATTTTTCTTCTTACCTTTTTCTCTGTAGCTGTGCACAAAGAAGGCATAAGGAGACATCTTACCCTTTAAAAATATTTGGGTTTTGAAGTGGTCTCCTTTAGCTATCTTGACTATATTGTTTGCTAGTCTGGGCAGCACAGGGCATAAACTACGCCACCTATTTCAAAAACTTTGAATTTTTTTCAATGGACATACTTTGTCATAAAAAACCCAGAGCTTAAAAAATCTCATCAAGGCTGGGCGCCTGTAGGTCAGCAGCTAGGGTACCAGCCACATACACCAGAGCTGGGGGGTTCGAACTCAGCCTGGGCCTGCCAAATAACAATGAGAACTACAACCAAAAAATAGGTGGATGTTGTGGCAGGTGCCTGTAGTCCCAGCTACTTGGGAGGTTGAGGCAAGAGAATTGCTTAAGCCCAAGAGTTTGAAGTTGCTGTGAGCTGTGACACCATAGCACTCTACCCAGGGTGACAGCTTGAGACTCCATCTCAAACAAACAAACAAACAAAAAAACTCATCAAAATTTTATTCCATTTCTCTTCCTTATTTGAAACCCTTTAGCATCTTGCTACATAGTAGTTCTCATTTGGAGCAATCCGAATGTTTTAGGGACATTTGGCATTGTCCAGAGATGTTTTTGGTTGTCATGATTGTAGGCAGTACTACTAGCACCTAGGGCTAGAGGCCAAAGATGAAGCTAAGCATCCTATAATGTGCAAGACAGTTTCCCACAACAGATTATCTGACCCTAAATGTTAACAGTGCTGAAGCTGAGAAAGCTCAGAATTCTTTATCCAGGCAAAGCACTTTTCCACCATCTGGTGGTGAAAGGAGAACCTGCAGTTTCCATGTAGCTCCAGCCAGAAGCCGGAAGGTTGAACTAGGCCGGAAGAAAAGACAGAGGGCGGTGAGAAGGCTAGCTCTAGTTAAATGGGAAGCCGGGAAAGAGCAAAGCAAAGTCTTGGATGGGAGAGTATGTGATGCTCTTACAAAGACTAGTAGTTGCTCTTGAGGCTGCCAAGAGCTATAGTATCTGTAAAATCTATGTTATGATTCCCATTTTTCAGCCTTACTGGGAGTCTAGAATAAGTAGCTACTGAGGCAAGAAAGGCTTTGGGTAAACTATAGATTTCACTGGCCTATATAAGGGAGCTTTTTTCTACTTGCACCCATGGTTGCCTGCTTAGGATGATAAAACTTCAGCTTTGACAGGAACAATTCCAGACGGGAGCCCATAGGACCAAAGCAAGGCTCCTTGTTTTGGCTCAATTTGAGTATTACCTGCACTTCACTCCTCCTAAGGAATGCGTTTGCAAGGCCTAGGCTTCCTTCCTTGACTTTACTCTGTCCATTCTCAGTTCCAATGCCACGTGGAAAAAATATCTGTTCTTGCTCTGCTCATCAGATTTACTTCTTTGTTATTTTTCATCCACTAGTTTTCTGCTTTCTCATGATCACTTACGAACGAGTTGCCCAACTAGCAGCTCTGGTGCCTGTTTCTTTCTATAGCTCTCAACAGGTTTGTGGGATGCTGCTCCCTCCTGCCTGCTGGTCATTTCTCAAAGTCCTGCATTCTCTCACCTCCTGCAAGGATGCTGCTCTCTTTCCACAGGTATCGGAAAGAGGAGAACACTGTGGAGCCCTCATTTATTTTATTTTGCAATCACCGTTTCTGTAGCATCCAAAACCCTATTGATCAAATCTATCTGGATGTAGCAATCTTTACCAAGGACCTAAGGAGTTTGCAGATTGGTTTCTTCAGAAGCAGACACTGAAATAGTGTGAGGTGCAAATTGTTTATTAGAAACCAACACCTGTGACAGAAAGTGGGTGGAAGTAGGAATTAGAAGAAGAAATGGAATAGGGATGCAGGTAGGGAGCTATGGAGTGAGTGAAGACCCACAGAACATCCTGTATTAGGCTAAAATGGCTGGGTCTTTACATTCCATCTCACTCAGTCTCTGGACACAGGCTGCCACAGGAAGGATATGACCTTGGGTGAAGAGGCTGTCTGCAATTGAGGCAGACCAGGAAGTTGTGACAGCTGAAGACTGGCTGTTACTTCACTCCCCCTCAACTGGACAGTGGGTACTACCTTAAAGGAGGATCAGGGTGGCACATGTCTGAGTCTTCACAGAGGAGTTGATGGGAATAACATGTAAACAACAATATAAATATGATCATTCCCATGGTGTGAAGGGAAAGCAGCAAAGATAACTGAATCATTGGGGAGGTTGATCCTAGTAGTACATGCCCTGGCTCACATCCCTTCCAATTTAGAAGAAATGAAAATACCTTGTATTTCATTTTTAAAAATACAGAATTTTTGGGACAATTAGAAAGCTGTTGCAAAGGAATCCAACAGTGCTCTAATTCTTCCCTGGCCTAGCAACTTTCCTTCCCCCTATTCCTTGCCCCCTTTTTGATGTTTTTATTTTAAATTGTTTTATTTTTAAAATTCTATTTAGACTAAATAAAACACAAATACAGGAAATAATAAGGCAAACACAGTCATCACTACTACTGGGGTCAAAATATAGAACTTGAGTCCTCTTTTTTAAGGAACTTTCAATTGGGAATGGAGTGTAGACATATTTCCATTTCAGTATATTATAGCAATAATAATGTTAATGACTGCTATACTTACTTTTATTAATATGACTTTTTTTTTTTTTTTGAGACAGAGCCTCAAGGTGTCTCTCCAATTCCTGGGCTCAAGCGATTCTCCTGCCTGCTCCACCTCCCAAGTAGCTGGGATTACAGGCGCCTGCCACAGTGTCCTGGGTTGCAGCCATCATTGTTTGGTGGGCCCAGGCTGGATTCAAACCTGCCGGCTCAGGTGCAGTGGCTGGCACCTTAGCTGCTTGAGCCATAGGCGCCCAGCCAATTAATCTGACTTTTGCTGCCCTTGTTGCTGTAGCTGCTGTTGCTATTACTACTACCTAACATCATAGGAATGTTACCGTATATGCTGTGTGGGTCAATGTATTATTTCAAGTTAACCTCACATCTCTACCATGAGGTGGCACCATTTTACAGATAAAGAAAATGAAGTAGAGACCACTTAACTAACTCATCCAAGACCACATAGCTGATAAATATAGGAGGCCCTGTGCACAATTATGCAGTTTAACTTTAGAGTTTGTGCTCTTAACTGTAACTGCAAGCTAGTGTTTCCTAACTCTCAACACTGGACTTGTACCTGCTTCTTCTTCTTGAACTACCCCTTCCTCTTCTTGTTTCCTCTCTCCCTTTGAGGGCTTTGACAACTTTTCCCCTTCTCCCACTCCCATCACCCCAACTTCTGGCAATAATCATACTTCTGGCAATAATCATTCTCCTCTTAATGATGTCAAATTTTAAGTTTCACATGTAAGAAAAACTCACACTTTATTCTTGTGATATGAATCTGTGAATCTATTATTCTCCTAACTTTAACCCTACCTGTCTTGTGACTCCTTCTTGGGATCTCTGTTTTAACTGTCTGGAACATCAGTATGATCCCCAATTCCTGTTTCTATGTCCCCCACTTTCAATGATTCTGAGAGAACCCTCTAATGACTATAGAGGACATATGCCTACTACCCTTGTAACTCTGATATCTCTAATCCTGTGATGTGACACCTGGACCCACTGTTTCCCCCTCTTGATAATCTCATCCCTACTGACTCTATTCCCCCTACTCCACTGTTTCTGAGGTCTCTTTCCCAGTGATGGCAGCATTACTTCTCCACTTCTATCCCAGAAATCCTCATCTCTACATAGTCATCTTCTCTTTATCCCAATATACATTTTTCTAGTTTTTTTGTGATCTCTTGAGAACAGCCTCTGAATCTCATTTTAAAATCCTGCAGCTGGCTTGGTGCCTGTGGCTCAAGTGGCTAAGGCGCCAGTCATATACACCTAAGGTGGCAGGTTCGAATCCAGCCTGGGCCCACCAAAACAACAATCATGGCTGCAACCAAGTAATAGCCAGGCACTGTGGCAGGTGCTTGTGGTCCCAGCTACTTGGGAGGCTGAGGCAGAAGACTTGCTTGAGCCTAGCAGTTGGAGGTTGCTGTGAGCTGTGATGCCACGGTACTCTACCCAGGGGGATAGCTTGAGGCTCTGTCTCAAAAAAAAAAAAAAATCATGCAGCTTCAATATCTGAGGAACTTATCAAGAATTAAAAAAAATTATGCATATGGCTGGTTTTATTGCTCAACACCTGTAATCTCAGCACTTTGAAGGGTAAGGGTGGAAGAATAGCTTGAGGCTAATAGCTTGAGGAGTTTGAGACTAGGCTGGGCAATATAGCAGGACCCTATCTCTACAAAAAAATTTAAAATACAGCTACGTTTTGGTGGCTTGCACCTATAGTACTAGCTACTCAAGAGGCTAAGCCAGGAAGATACTTGGACCCAGCAGTTTGATGTTGCAGTGAGCTATAATCATGCCATTGCATTCCAGACCAGGGAACAGAGCAAGCCCTTGTCTCAAAAAAAAAAAAAAATTAAAAGGCCCCCCAAATTTTCATAATAATTTTGCATTAAAAATCACAATTAACATATGATATATAGTCCTTCTTAGTTAAAGTCTTTTTAAACATTTTCTTTTTTTTCTTGCTCAAATTCAGTATCAAAAGATTTTTAAACATTTTAATTGACACATAATAGTTGTATATATTTATGGGGCACAGAGCAATATTTTGATTCATGGATAAAATGTGTAATAATCAAATCACAGTAATTAGCATACCTATCAGGTCAAATATTTATTTATTTATTGGAGAAAGGGTCTCACTCTGTCACCCAGAGTAGAATGCAGTGAGATGATAGTAGCTGACTGCAGTTTCAAACTCCTGGGCTCAAGTGATCTTCCTGCCTCACTCTGCTGAGTATCTGGGATTACAGGCATGAGCCACCGTGTCTGGCTAATTAAAAAACTTTTTTTTGTAGAGATAGAGTCTTGCTTTTGCTGTTACTCTTGAACTTCGGAGCTTAAGCAATCCTCCTTCCTTGGCCTCCCAGAGTGCTGAACCTCTTCACCCAGCCTGTTTTTCTATTCTTTAGATACTTCAATTAGGACAGTGTTTTCCAGCTCCATCCAAATTGTTGCAAAAGGCATTAACTCATCCTTTATTATGGATGAATAGTACTCCATAGTATACATATACCATATTTTGTTAATTCCCTCATGAGTTGATGGGTACTTGGATTGATTCTACATCTTTTACAATTGTGAATTGTGCTGCAATAAATGCTAGAGTGTGGTGTCTTTTGACAAAATGATTTCTTTTCTCAGTAGTGGGATTGAATGATAGGTATACTTTCAGTACTTTTGAGGAAGCCCTATACTTTTTTCCATAGTGATTATACTAATTTGCCATCCAACAGTGTGTAAATGCTTCTTTCTCTCTGCATTCAGGATAGCATCGATTGTTTTTGGACTTTTGAATACAAGCTGTTCTGTTAGGGATAAGGTGCTATTTCTTTGTGATCTTAATTTACATTTCCCTGATGATTAGTAACATTTCTTCATATGTTTATTGGCCATTTGCCTATCTTCTTTTGAAAAGCTTATGTTCATGTCTTTGCCCATTTTTTAATGGGGTTGTTTGGTTTTTCTTTGAACATTAGCAGCCTTCAAACTATACTACAAGGCTATAGTAACCAAAAAAGCATACTGTTAGCCCCCAAATAGAGACATACATCAATAGAAAAGAACAGAGAACCCGGATATAAAATGATCCACCACAGTCAACTGATCTTTGACAAAGTAGACAACAATATATACAGTGGGGGAAAAGAAGCCCTATTCAATAAATTGTGGTGGGAAAATGGATAGCCACATGCAGAAGAATAAAATAGGATCCATATCTCTCACTACGCGCAAAAATTAACTTAAGGTGAATGAAAGACATAAATGTAAGAAATAAAACTATAAGAATTCTAGAAGAAAATGTAGGAGAAACTCTTCTAGATATCAGCCTAGGCAAAGAATTTCTGACTAAGACCCCAATGGCAATCGCAGCAACAACAAAATAAAGAAATGGAACTTGATTACATTAAAAGCTTCCTTGCAGCTAAGGAACTAATTAATAGAGCAAACAGACAACCTACAGAATGGGAGAAAATATTTGCAAACTATACTTCTGATAAAGAGTTAAATCTTTCTTTTTAGCGTATGACACGGTACGTTATTTTTTAACTATAGTTATCCTCCAGTGCTATAGAACACTAGACCTTATTCTTCCTATCTAGCTGTAATTTTTTATAGTTTGAGACAGAGTCTCACTTTGTTGCCCAGGTTAGAGTGCTGTGGTGTTAGCCTAGCTTGTGGCAACATAAAACTCCTGGGTTAAAGTGATCCTACTGACACAGCTGATCCTCAGCTTCCCAAGTAGCTGGGGTTGCAGATGTGGGCCACAATGCCTGACGAGTTTTTCTATTTTTAGTAGAGATGAGGTCTTGTTTTTGCTCAGGTTGGTTCCAAACTCCTGAGCTCAAAGGATCCTCGTACCTCAGCCTCCCAGAGTGCTAGGATTATAGGCATGAGCCACTACGCCTGGCCCTAGCTGTAATTTTGTATTATTTATTGAATCACTCTCTATGCTTCTCTTCTCTCCACCCTTCCTAGCCTCTAATAATGACTATTGTACTCTACTTCTATGAGGTCAACATTTTTAGCTGCCACCTATGAGTGAGAATATTTGGTTATATGGTTATTTATTTTTCTTTTCTTAGCTTATTTCACTTTAGTCAAAAGCTTTTATGGAGTTATTAAACAAAAATAAAAAGCACTTAGCCAACATTAATTGAATATTAAGAGGTTTTCAGGGATGTGGGGATGTGCGAGACGGACAACATGCTGTGGAAGGTTCTGTTTCCATCATGATTTTAATGTTATTATTTTAGGAGTTTCTTCCAACTCTAAGACTGTTTTCTAGAGAGCAAAAGGAAAACTATTCCTGTTCAACAATACTTGTTTCTTTGTAACTTCTTCTGGAGTCACGAGTCATTTGACCTGAAACTGAGACTATGTTTGAAGCCTTTTGAGGGGACAAGGTGAAGGGAGTTTCCATTCTTTACCTCCCAGCTCTAAAGATCCAAGTCATTTGGCTTCTGTTCCCTGGACAGTTTCCATTAGTTATTTGGGAGTAGAGTGTATACCTGTAAATGGAAGCCAATGGGAAAGTGATTACCAATGCTGGGAGCCATTTGAAGTCCAACTGGGTCCTTGGCTTTGTGCAAGAAAGAATTCAGAAGCGAACTAATAGTATGAAGTGAAAGGGGGCTTGAAATGGGCCCGCCTTCCTCCTCCTCCTTCCCCCCAGAGTCAACTCTGGGAGCGGCCCAGCCCGCCCCCTACTCTGGGCAAGTTCCCAGGCTGCCTGTCTCCTCCTCCTTCCCCTTCAAGAGGTGATTCCAAGAACAAGATTCAGAACAAGGAAGAGAAGTCCCAAGTTTCACAAAAAACTTCCCAAATTCCCAATGGATGAACAATGGTGGGAGCCTGCCTACCTAAACTGTAACCATTGTTACTTAAGCTGTATCCATGACTACCCAAGCTGTAACTCCTCCACCCTGAGCTAACCTGCCACATTTCGCTTCCATAGCATGCTTGCCCAAAAATTATATAAGGCAACCTGCCCTCTACTGGGATGGACTGACTCAGAGAAGCAGTCCCCTGTGCAGATTCAATAAATCTCTGATTAATTGCACTTAAGTGGGGTCCCAGTTATCTTCTCAGGTCACCCAGGTTATTACAAGCTTTACTCAGAAACTATCGAAAATCTACTCGACAGTCATAGCAGAGGCAGTTTCTCCCTGTAAAAGAAAACCAGACCCCTGGTTCCTGTTGTCTTTCTATTGTAGCTTATGCTTAATTAACAAAAGGAGAAATATTCATGTTAGGGGCAGTGTTTTCTTGGGTCAGGGTAACAACCTCTATACTTCCACCATCTTGGCTCTAACCAATTGGACCTTGACCTGTCTTCATCCTGTTTTTTTTGTTTTCTGCTTTAAAAAAACAAAACAATACAAAACAAAGTTTCACTCTGTCCCTCTGGGTAGAGTGCTATGGCCTCATTGTAGCTCACAGAAAGATCAAACTCATGGGCTCAAGCAACCCTCTACCTAGGCCTCCAGAGTAGCTGGGACTACAAGCACCTACCACTATGCCTGCTATTTTTTCTATTTTTAGTAGAGACGGGGTCTTGCTCTTGCTCAGGCTGATCTTGAACTCTTGAGCTCAAGCAGTCCACCCACCTTGGCTCCAGGGTCATTTGAAACTTGGTTTTGAGACTTCCTGACTCAGTTAGGTAATGCTGCACCAATGCCTAAAGCAACGCCCAAAGCACTATTTGCCAGTTCCCTGCTTCAACATGAAGAAAATTTCTTCTTTTCATCAGGATTCCTTTAATTTATCAGCTTTGAAAACCTAGTATAAGGTGAAGGTTTGCAGAAAGGTAGTTTTCTTACCTTCTCTGGCCCTTGGTTGATTCAGAGTGCTCATTGTTTTTATTCTGATCATGGCCTTATGATTCAAATGGTGTGAAGAACCACAAATATGCCTGCCTTAGAGACAAACATTTCCTTATATTTTTATGTATTAAAAATTTTTTTAGTGAAATATCAGAATTCAATTAAGTTCATTAGGAGATTTTTACAAACTATAATTTTTCTTTTTATGATACAGATGTAGGAATAAGGGGAAACTTGCCCTTTACCCCTAAACTTCACTGAAAGATCAACTCACAATTAAGGCAGATTGGTAAGAAAAATGTTTATTTAGCAATACCATGTTGCAAGGGGTGAATCACATAGTGATTACCTAATATCCCAATGAAGTTTAGATCTTTTTATCCCTGTCTTTTTGGAGGGCGGGGGAAAAGTGGAACATAGGTAATTCTGTTTAGGGAGGACAAATGGATGGGGGATTTAGATTGACTTGGAAATGATTCTCTGTAAATTATGTTAACCCGAAAGACAGGCATTATGTTGAAATAATTTGGGCCAGATCTGCTAGCATTCTTGATCTTTTTTCCTATAATATACTGAGAAAACAGGGAGAGGAAGGGAAGTTAGTTGCACCCTTTGATCATCTGATCAGATCAATCTGGTTCATGCCAATAGAAGGAAAGCCCCTGATCTCAAATGTCCCTTAATGCAAAGTATTCTTTATATCAAGGAATGACATAGGGTGGTAAAATTTCATGAGTGTCTTCATTCCCTCTGTCTAGAACTTCACTAGAAGTTTTGATACGGGGATTTTCCTGCTAGGTCTCAGGAATCAAAGAATGAATTCACAGACTTCAGAGAATTTATTGAGAAGGAGGAAGGAAAATAAAACCTCTGGTACAGCAGAGAGGGTCCTGAGCAGGTTGCCACTTTTGGCTCTTTGTCCAGGGGTTTTTAAATCTTAAGTGTTCTCATGGTTATTGGTGGCACATTCTAGTTGGTTCTTTCAAATTAAAATGGCCTGTGGTTATTGGCTCCATTTTCTCCGGTGGGCTTCCTTCACCCAGTCCTTCTGGAGGTCTTTCTTGCTGGTGTGTCCCGCCCAGTGACAAATATTGACTAATGGCTGAATAGGTTGCATAGGAACTCTGTGGCAGTTATGAAACTACCTGCTGGGGATTTTTCAGGCCTGTTGGCTGTGCCTAACCCCCTCCTCTAACCCTCCTTCTTCTCCTGGACCCGTTTCCCTGTTCCTCCCTAAAAACCTTCTGACTGCTATCAGTTTCATATATTAAAAGCTAAGTCAGTAGTTGAGCAAAAGACAGTTCTTCCTCCATAGGGGTTTGTCTGTGTCTAGTTGATTCACCAAGAGGAGAAGCAACATAATATTTCTCTTTTGTTTGCAGATGACCCATCTCCTGGACAGTTCCCCCAGGCACTAACCCAGCAGAAACAAAAATGAATTCAGGTTCCTTTCCATGTTCTAGATGTTGGCATAACTAGCAATTAGATTGATTAATTAGTGTGACCAGGGTTTGAAAGATTGGTGTATAGAAGATGATGGGTCTTAAACATTTTTATTAGAACAGTAAGGGTTAGTAAGAGCAAGGCATAGTTTGAGTCATAGTGGAAGATTAAAAAGGAAGAATGGGATAGGGTGAGGCAATCTTCACTCATCGTCCAACATACAGTCCTTCAAGGGAAAGGCTCAAAGGAAGTATTTTTAGAAGGATCATTGGGGGCTGGATGCCTGTAGCACAGCCATGTACACCAAGGCTGGCAGGTTCGAACTTGGCCCAGGCCAGCTAAATAAAAAATGACAACTGCAACAAAAAATAGCTGGGTGTTGTGGTGGGCACCTGTAGTTCCAGCTAATTGGGAGGCAGAGGCAAGAGAATCGCTTAAGCTCAAGAGTTTAAAGTTGCTGTGAGCTGTGATGCCACAGTACTCTACTGAGGGCAACCTAGTGAAACTCTGTCTCAAAAAAGAAAAAAAAGAAAAAGGACTTTTGGGGGTGTGATTTAAAAGACAAAGGAATTTATAGATGAAAATGGGGTGTCTTAATGTACAATGTTGGGAAAAAGCTGTCTACTTTGTGATGATATTTGCTTCAGGGGCCTAGAAACTGGCTCTAGAAATTCTTACTTTCAAGTTACTTGTAGGGGTTGTCCTCCAGTTGTCTCAGTGTATTTTGGCATGGCTCACATGAATCCAGGAGGATTTTTCTTTAATTTACTTTTGCAATATAGTTTGACAATAGTACTTTACAATGGCCTTCTAAGTGAGGTGATGGTGTATGTCTTCTTCTAAAACTTTGATGTGTATATGATCTGTTGGTCAAACAATATGACAAAGCCTGTCAGTTGGTGGAGGGCATGCTCCCGTCACCTGTTGATGACATGCTCTAAGCATAGGAAGTTCTTCACCTAAACCCCCATAGTGTTCAATTCAGAAATAGAAGGCTTAGAGATGTCAGTGGGCATGGGGTGACAGAACACTATTTCAAAAGGGATTAAACCATGTCTCTTAATTGGAGCATTCTGGATTTTTGTAAGGGCCATTTAAGTCCTGTGCCTTAATAGACTTTTCTCAAAGTCCTTTTTCTTTTTAGATTTTTATGTTTCACTTGCCCTGAGGATTGGGGATGATGTGAGGGATGAAATTTTAATGAGTGCCCCAGAGACTTTTTAAGCAAGTGGTAATAAATGAATACCTTGATCTGACTCAATCCTTAAAGGAGTGTCCCATGTGATGGGAGATAAGTGCAAATCAAAAAGTTAAAAGAAAAGGGGTCACAGGGAGTCTTTTTGGCCCAATATACAATCTATCTGATATTATAGGTCTTTTGGCAATAGGAGTCAGCAAAAATTAAGCAATGAGATTTTCAAGTTGTGCCAACAGCATATTTGGATTCTATGTAAATAGTGGCAGCTTTTCCTTTTGCCAATGTGCAAGTTCTAGTGAGGGCTATAACAAAGTTGAGTCAAAGCATTTTGGGGTAAGCTTTTGAGTGTCCTATGCCCACTGGAATTCAGACGTAGAGGCTTTATGGCTTCAATTTAGCTAGAGTTTCTAAAAGAATGAGTTTAAGAAAGCACTGTGTTTACAAAACAAAAGATCGTCAATATACCAAATTAGTACTGAACAAGAGTGGATCTCTGGGTAAAGACTATAGAGTCCAAATCAGCTTAGAGAATGAAAGAACGCTGAAGAAGATTCACAGCATCTCTGAAGTATTCAGATTTACTTTAGCTAATAAAGACTAATTGTGAATTCAACAGAATTAAAAAGGAAGTTGAGTTAGAGGTCCATACTGTCTTCCTAAAGTTACATGAATTTTAAGAGTTAGATTTTAAACTTCTTAATAAAATATTTGATTTAAGTGCTTATTATTTTAAGCTAACTAATTAGACTTCTTTTAAAATAATTTGGCAGTAAAATACCACATGCAAATGACATAGACACATAGATATATAGTCATATGGAGAAAAGTAGTTCTAACAGCTATTATATAAAGAATTTTTATTTGTTGACTATTATTATTCTTTTATTTAGACTGTCAATTCTGCAATTGCCTATTTTATTGTTTTAAGCAATTAGCTAGGCAACAATTTACTATTAGTAAGATTTTGCCATTTCTGTGACCATTGACTGCTTTAAGGGTCTAATAATTATACATTGTAGGTAGGCATGGGTGGAAAGTTGTTCTTCAGAAATTAAAGATCTTGTTTTCACTTCAAATCTGGGTGAAAACAGAATCTTTTGGCTGTCAAATCTCTATGATTAACTATGATTTTTTTTTTGTTTTCTTTATTCAAGTACACAACAAAAAGTAATAAAGGGATAGAACACAGAAATCTCTGTGAATTCCTGAAACCTGGAGTTTGTACATTCTGTAGTACTGTTATTTACTGTTAGTTTGTGCCTGACTCAGTTAGACATTTGAGACCTCTGACTTGATCTAAGCTAATTATTAGATCCAGTCTGATTCCATACCTAGTTCAGTTTCTGTTGCAACTTCTGAACCTAGTTAGGATCAAAAATTTGCTCCTAGGGCAGTGCCTGTGGCTTAGTTGGTAAGGCGACGGCCCCATATACAGAGGGTGGCAGGTTCAAACCTAGCCCTGGCCAAACTGCAACAAAAAAATAGCTGGGCATTGTGGCGGCGCCTGTAGTCCCAGCTACTCGGGAGGCTGAGGCAAGAGAATTGCCTAAGCCCAGGAGCTGGAGGTTGCTGTGAGCTGTGATGCCATAGCACTCTACTGAGGGTGATAAAGTGAGACTCTGTCTCTACAACAAAACAAAACAAAACAAAACAAAATTGTTCCAACTCAGAGATCTGGAAATGCAAATCTGTGGCACTTGGGAATCTGAGAGAGAACTTACCCACTTAACAAGAGAGCAAAGGAGGACAGGTCCAGCAGGTACTTTGCTTGGATTCTACTTGCTCCTGGGGGGTCCCTGGAAGCTTTATCTCAAAACATGGTTTTGATAAAAATAAAATTTAACAGAGTTTAATTGAACAAAGAGCAATTCACAAATTGGGCAGTTAAGCTAGAGGAGGTTCAGGCAGACTCCAAAGCTATAGGATGGATGAAGATTTTTGGACAGAAAAAGGAAGTGACTACAAAATATAGAAACAGCTGGATTGGTCACCGCTCAGCACTTGTCTTACTTAAATATAGTTTGTTGGTCACTTTTGATTGGACAAAACGCTGTGATGGGCAAAGGACGAAGGAGTAGAAAGGAGTGAAGATGAATGGAGCAAACGTTAGCTAGGATAAATAGCTGGTATTTCTGCCTTAACTAAAGTATCCTTTTAAGTGAAACCAAGAAGCCTTAACCATCATTGTAACTGAATCAAAAAACAACAGGTGCATTTAAAGAGGTGTGGAACAGTTTCTACAAGATCTAAAAAAGCCACAAAAGCAACTCCAAGAAAGAAAAGACTCAGTATAAATGTGTAATGCACATTTTTTTTCTAGCCATATTTTTTAAGGTCTCAGTTTTTTAGCTGACCATTGATATGTAAATATTTAAAAGCCATCTATGTCTTTACAAAATACATGAACACAAAAGCTATGCACAGGAGGGGAGGGGTGGGAGGGGAGATGAATGGATGGAGGGTGATTGGTGGGGTCACCTGTATGGTTTATCTTACAAGGGTACAAGTGAATCTTTCTAAAAGTAGAATATAAATGTCTTAACATAATAACTAAGACAGTAACATGAAGGCTAACCTTTTGTCATTAGATGAACCAGTTTGAGGAAAATATTTCAAATTGTATATGAAAACACCACACTGTACCCCATGATTGCATTAATGTACATAGCTATGATTTAATTAAAAAAAAAAGCTGTGCACAGAAGGGAAGGGACGCAATGAATGGCCAATGTTATGCAGCTATCAAAACCTGAACTGCCCAGGAATCAAACCTAGGCTGTTGAGATGAAAGCACAGAACTTTACCCAGGAGGCCACAAGGCAAATTGGCCTCTGTCATTATTCCTGCAAGGACAGTGTTCAAAAGATTTTATGTTTGTTTTAGGTCAGATATTTGCTCTTCAATTTTGTCAAAAGAATTTTTAAGGCTAGCCACATTATATGTCTTTCTTTTAATCTAATTTCTCTATTAATATGAATATGGCAATTATTTTCGAAGAGATCTCTAAATCTTTATTTTTAAGAGAATTCAGAAGTATTTTAATTTAAGGAATCCATCTTTCGGCACTAATCTCAATGGTAGATTTATTCCAAATGCAACTCAATCCAATGACTCTTTATAGAAAGCCCAGGTGATACTTTTCCAGGGTTAGCCTAGAGAGGGCATAGAGAAGGCAGTTTAATCATAGAGAACCAAGGTGGTAATTTCACAGGTCTGGCTTAGAGACGGAAAAGACAGTTTCCAAGATTCCCAAAAAATTCACCCTCAGAAATAGGCAAGATGTAAGACACTTTAAGACTTCCTGTAGAGCTTGTCATGTTTAGTACAAAGAGTATGCTGCTTAGAACAATAGGTTTCTCAGACTCCCAGTCTTTTCAGACTGGATATCCGAAATGTTCACCCCAAAACACACACACCAGATGGCAGAGACTGAGGAGAGAATTTTCATTCAGTCACAAGACAAGCTCAGGGACAAACAACAGGCAAGGGGGAAACCTCATTCAGATTTTGTTTTAGAAACACCAGACTAGCCAGGACCATGTAACTGACTATTCTGCAGGGCCAGCTCGAATGTCAGCCTCATGAGGTTCTAGGCCCATGTTCTACCCTATGGTAACTCGCTTTATGACAAAAACAACACAGAAAGACAATCGGCAAAAGAAAAACAACAAGCAATAACAACAATAAAAGCTATTTCTGAGAGGAGATGGGATCAAACAATATAAATATTTATATGTAACACAGTTCCAAAAATAATACCAATACTAGAGTCACTCACAAGTCTAGTCACCCACAAAAACTTTCCTCTCATTAATCTTAAATTTAGAAGTGAAAATGATCAGTTAGCATCTGCTCAACCAGGGCCCGCAGAGACTCTTAGAAAAACTGGGAGTCTGATTGGTAAGTAAAGTATCTTATTATGGTATTGGCTGGTAAAATCTCCAATTTTCTTCACTGTGGCTTTCAGGAGAGCTCAGCAGCTCTGTGTAGGGGTGAAGGGAGACTTGCTCGTTTGCTGAAAGCTCAGTGAAAGATCAACTCCCAATTAAGGCAGATTAATAAAAGAAATGTTTATTTACCGGTACCACGTGCGTGAGATCAATTACATATCCTTGTGATATGTGATTAACCAGTATCCCCGTTAATTTTAGATATTTTTATTGGAGGAGAGGGGAAATGTGGACTATAGGTAATTCTGTTTAGGGATGACAAATGGTGTTAGGGAGGACAGATGGATGGGGAGACATATTGACTTGGAAATGATTATCTTTATAAATTATATTAACCTGACAGACAGGTATTTTTTTTAAATTGGGCTAGGTCTGCTAGCATTCTTGATTTTCTTTCCTGTAATATATTGAGATAACAGGGAGAGGAAGTAAAATCAGTTGCCCCCTTTAATCTTTGGATCAGGTTAGTCTGGTTTATGTAGATAGAGGGAAAGGGATAGAGGTTTATGTAGTTCAGGGATTTCCTGATCTCCAATGGCATTTAATTTGAAATATTCTTTATATGAAGGAGTGATATTTGGGGGTGAAATTTCCTTTGCTTCTTCACAGCGTCTAACTCTGTTGCCTGAACTAGAGTGTAAAATGATGGTATCATAGCTCACTGCAACCTCAAACTCCTGGGATCAAGCATTCCTCCTACCTCAGCCTCCAAAGTAGCTGGGACTCCAGGTGCATCTGGCTGCATTTTCTATTTTTTGCAGAGATGGGATCGCACTATGTTACTCAGGCTTGAATGCCTGGCCTCAAGTGATGCGCCTGCCTCAACCTCTCAAGTGCTAGGATTATAGGCATGAACCACAATGGCTGGCCTAAATACTATACACTATAATATTTCTTTTTTTAAAATTAGTCTTTCCTTAAAACATTAACGGCTTTTAATCAAATTTGACCAGGCCCACATACTTGATTAAAATGGTACTTTTTACTATCATAAGCTTTTTTCTAGGAGTCA
>CAUYQV010009602.1:0-34956 GCA_963574575.1 Galagoides demidoff
GGGCGTTGTGGCGGGCGCCTGTGGTCCCAGCTACTTGGGAGGCGGAGGCAGGAGACTCGCTTGAGCCCAGGCGTTGGAGGTTGCTATGAGCTGTGATGCCATGGCACTCTACCCAGGGGGATAGCTTGAGGCTCCATCTCAAAAAAAAAAGCCTAGATGCAGTGGACAGAAAATCCCCTTTGCTCACCTGAATTTACACAGGTAATATTTTCCTCATTAAGTCCTAGGGTGGTTATCAACTTTGAGAAGGCTGCCTAAAAACCCTGACTCCAGTTCCCAGTCCGTCGTGGAAGGTATCGGCCTGTTGAGAAGCTGTAGATGTTTGTAATCACACTGCATTCCCTTTCTGCTGCCCTCTGGCTAACAGGTGCTACTGTTTCCTGCAACCTCAATGAATCAGTAGGTTCAACTGAGGTACCCAGGTGATTGCGCCTCGAGCTTCCATTAGGAAGTCAGAACAGAGGGGCTGAGCTGCTCTTCTCTGCCGCTAATTCCATTCTAACCAGCCTCTGTTTCACCTGCTCACAGGCTTCCTAACGAGCCAAGAGACATAACTTCCTCAGCTCTTGGCAGGTCCTTTCCAATGCTTATATCCCAAATATTCAACCAGGAGGAGCACAAGGCGTAATAAACCTGCTCTTAGTCAGATGATGACGTCTCCCCTGGAATCAAGGGAGAAGAGAAATAGAAGTTTCACCACCATTCAGGACAGAAAGAACATTGGCCAGGAAGACCTTGCTTGGCCAACCCAAAGCTCTCCCCAGGAGCTTTCATCTCTTTCATCACGAAGATGCCATTTCCTCACGTTCCAAATCACCTTGATCCCAGTCAACAGAAAATGTAGCAGGGAAAACCAGACTACGTTGAATTCCAGTAGTGGAAAAGGTGAAAGGTTGATGAATGCTGTTCCCATGGCTTAACCTACACCCCTCAGATCCCTTCAAGGAGCTCTGGCTTGGGTCTCTCTTCAGCCCTACGGAGCCCACAAAAGGGTCTAAACTCTTAACGTTTATGCTCCTCGCTGCCATTCTGGAATCTTCTCTTCATTTTTTTTTCATTGGACCCTTTTTTTCCTACAACTATGTCAATTATAGGTCTGTCTGGAGAACATTGGACCATTCTGTTGTAATCTCTCACTGTACTGTGTACACATATACACTAATAATTACAACATTAATAACATCTGGACGTTAGATATCTAATTTTGCATTAAGGAAACTTATTTCACAAGTTTTCTTTGCTTTTATGCTTTTTTGCATTTGAGACAGAGTCTTGCTTTGTCACCCAGGTTAGTGTAGTGGTATCATCACAGGTCCCTACAACCTTGAACTCCTGAACTCAAGGGATCCTCCTGCCTCAGCCTCTGAAGCATTTGGAACTACAGGTGCCTGCCACCACACCTGGCTATTTTTCTTTCTTTCTTTCTTTTTTTTTGTAGAGACAGGGTCTTGCTCTTGCTCTTGCTCAGGTTGGTCTTGAACTCCTGGCCTCAAGTGATCCTCTCTCCTTGGCCTCTGAAAATGCTAGGATTATAGGTAAGAGCCATTGTGCTTGATCTCCCTTTCTGCCCTTTTAAAAACTAATGATTCAAAGACACATCCTTATTATTTAAAAATTTTAAAAATATATTTTAAAAGGCACATTAAATAGGGAAGGCCCCCTTTATTTCTGACTTTAAATGTCTTTCCTTCCCCCAGAATAACCCGTTACCATATTTGACTTATATAGATATATGGATCTGTATACTTTTGAAGTTTTTTCATGTAAATGAGACTATACTACATATATTGCTCAATAGCTTGATTTTTAACAGTATAGTTGCAAGGTCTTATTTATATGTTTAACAATCTTATTATTTTTAATACTTTTTTTTTTTTTGAGATAGTGTCTTACTGTCACCCTGAGCAGAGTCCCGTGGCTTCATCACAGTTCACAACAACCCCCGTCTCTTGGGCTCAAGTGATCCACTTGCCACCACCTCCCAAGTAGCTGGAACTACAAGTGCCCACGAAGAAGCCCTCTTAGTTTTCTTCTATTTTCTTAGTAGAGATGGGGTCTCTCTCTTGCTCAGGCTGGTCTCAAACTTGTGAGCCCAAGCAATCCACCTGCGTGGCCTCCCAGGGTGTTAGGATGACAGGGGTGAGCCACCGTGCCGAACCTAATCATTTTTATTACTAAAAATAAAGTCCATAAAGAGAATAAGGATATATTATACTTAATCGAGTCAACCATTATGAGGTAGGTGGATTGCATCCAAGAGAAATTATAAGAAATGATGCAAATGTATCTTTGGAGAACAATCTCTACGGACACGAATATTTCTGAAGGTCGAACTCCTAGAAATCAAGGTCATATGTCAAAAGATGCATGCCTGTTCACAGGTTTTGTTTCAGAGGTTTATCCGTGTGGCAGTACATCGGTACTTTGCTCCTTTTTATGAATGAGTAGCACTCTACTCATGAATTACCACATTAGTTATCCATTCAATTGACGGACACTTGAGATGCCTCCAGCTTTTAGTTAGTATGACTAATCTTGTCATAAACGTTTGCGTACCTGACTGTGTTCACTTCTCCTGAATGGATACTTAGTGAAACGGCTAAGTTATACGATGAATCTATGATTAACTTTTTAAGACAAACTTTGCCGCAGTGGCTGCGCGATTTTGCATCCTCACCAGCAATGCAATAGGGCATTCACTTTCTCCACATCCTTGCCAATCCTTGTTATTTTCTGTCATTTTTTATTATAGGCATTCCAGTGGGTGTGAAGACATATTACGTCTTTACATTTGCTTTACTAACTCGCACTCCCAGTGAAAGGGTATGTGTAATACCTGCTTCTCCAAATCCTTACCAGCAATAGCTATTATCAATCTATTAACTGCTCTGTGAATATTTCTGCAAAATCATCTCACTGTTGTTTTAATTTACATTTTTCTGGTACTAATGACAGTATCTCTTCATAGGTTGGGGAATCATTTGTACTTCATCTCCTATGAACTGCCTGTTCATATACTGAGTTTATTTTTTACTAAATTGAATTTACAGATATTTTATATGTAAAATTAAGTATCATTCATTCACTGGCATACATGTACTACTATAATTTGGCATGTATAATTATGCACACTTTTTTGTCCAAATTTTTGAAAGAATAATAAAGATGCCCATTATACATGGGGAGCACTAATTCTGTATCTACATAAATGTTAATTCTTTTAATAATGCTTATGCATTAAAAGTGCAACTCTAGGAAGCAATAATGATACCCAAATGCAAAATATACCTTAGAATATGGTAACTGGTTTTGTTGAACTTACCTCGAAGTTCCAATGGAAACACTTTCAGCCACTGAAGACTGACGTGTTTCTCTTGTATACTTGAGGTGGGAGCTATCAATCTAGCTGATATTTTTTACAAAAATTATGGGGAAATCCCTTGTGCCTTCCATCTGTTCTGGTATCTTGTAATTCTTTGTTAGATAAAATGTCTTGTACCATACTGTGTCAAAAAATAAATAATAAATAAATAAATTATAACTTATAATACAAAAACAAGTACTAATTTATAATTTATATAATACAAAAAACAAGTACTTAGATATAAAGAGACAAAAATTTGAATTAAAAAATTAAAACAATCTTTTCTCCTGAAAGTTTGGGCCCAAAACATGTATGTACATTATACATGGCAAAATACAGCGTATCTTAGTCTGTTACTTCTTGAGATTATTTTTAATACAAAAGTGTTTAATTTTTACTAAATCTGTCAGTTCTCTTTGTTATAGATTTGAGGTTAGAGGTCTTGCTTGGGATAGCCTCCTTCCATCCGTATGACTATAAAAATATTCCCTTATATTTTCTTCTAATACTTCTGCAGTTTTATTTTTACGCCGGATTCTTTAATAAATTCTTGTGTAGAGCTCTCCAAGGTTAACTTCTTTGGGGATAACATGTGTTTAGCTGAATAAACAAACCAGAAAAAATCATCATCGCAATCCAGACATACCCTGTGTAACCAACTCATGAGCACTAAAAACTGGCCCTTCCCAAAATATGCCTCCCACTGTCCTGCCAAGCTGCCAAAATTTCAGAATACTTTCAGTTGAGAATTGATGGCTGTTGCTACAGCGCTTTATGTTCTATGCAAAGTGTGGCTTACGGCACCCCATCGCTACCTGAGCATGACTCTGTTACACGTAACAACTCTCAGTCTTGACTTACACAAGATGAGGGACATAACTGATTTGAGGGAAAGGCTGTCAGAGGCGACAGTCCCCAATGGGTGACCCTAGAATCACCTTCTCACCCTTCAACTGAACACAGCCCCCTCCCGTCCCAGACGTCCACCTTGAACAGATCAGACACACACGGGTTGCATGGTCCAAGCATGTGGTGATTTTTATTAAGAATAACTTTGGTTCTAAGAATTCCACCCTCAATTCTGTAATACTTTCCATTAAAAACAATTATACAAGAGCAAATACAAAAAATATTAAATTATGAAAACAAATCCATTAAGGCTCCCTTTATATATATTATATACACTCAACAAGTCAAGATTTTTCAGAGTAGAAGAATAAAGTCAACTGTTATAGCTTAGAAAGCAACACTACTTTACCACTGTGAGACTATAAAACACCGGACTATTTTAAGAAAACCAGAGTGGAAAAATGGAGCCATTTTTGTCAAAAAGTGGCTCAAAGCACAGAACTGCTCAGCTGTTGAGAGTCCTAAGGGTTCACACTGCAGAGTGTTAAGGTGGGCCGGGAGGTCAAAGCCTGTGAGCCCAGCTGCTCTGACCCCTTCCAGGGGTTTCCCTCCCTGCCCACGCCCCAGTTCAGCATGAGACACCACTTCACACTATTTACAGGTCTTCTTTTGGCCAGATCTTGGATTACTAACTACAGATAATGCTGCAGAATTTCAGTGAGATTAGGGAAGAAATGCCTTTTTCATGAACTTTTTCCCAGTGGAGAACCAATTCTGGTTCAGTTCTGGGAATAGAATCGGTCCTTCTAAAGGAGGCGGTCAGGGCCTGTGAGAATTTTACCAAGTGGCAGAATTGCTTCAAGGATATAGATCTAAAGATCTAACATCTAGTTAGATAAAAAGCTACGAGCCAGTCCCCAAATCTTCATTTTACAAGTAGCATCTTAGTTCCTATACACAAGAAAGAACTCAGAGTCAGAAATAGACTTGCAAGATGATCAGTTAGCTCAACGAGGAAGAATGGTACAGAAACATAGTTACCATGCCATTCTTCAAAAGCAAACTACTGTAGAGCAACATTTTATCTTAAGCATCTCTTATTTTTATTGAAATAATACTTGCTGATGAGATAAACACTCCATTTCAGGTGTAAGCAACAGACATGTTTAACTGGCAGTATAACGATCATCGAAGTTACTTTTGTGCACTTTAGGATTGAATATGGGCCTAATTGTCAAACTGCTGAAACTAAAGCATTCCCACAGAAAGTGGATTTCTACTCTGCTCATTAAGGATTTAAACTAAAATGCTCTGGATCCGGTTTTCTGTGAGTCTTTAAAGAAAGCGTACCAGTCTCCAATGTAGCAATTAGTGAACTGTCTCTGTAGGGAACATTCTACCTCCACAAAAATTCTCCCGTACCACAAGGAACTCACGCCCATGCCAGCAGGATAAAATGAATTCTGCCTGAGAACGTGGCTGTTATTTGCAGCTTCTCTGGGAATGGCATGCCAGCTAGGATGAGGAAATTAGCGGGGCCTCCTTTCCTCTCAGCCTTTACTGAGAGAAGCGATATAGGAGTCGTCAATGGCATCGTCACTGAGATAGTGGTGAAATCGCCTTTTTTCACTATTATAAGAAGGAAAAGTAATAGATGATCAAACTCAGAAATTTTCAAAGCTTGGATTCTATTGATACTCATTATCATTAGATATCCAAATGCCACCATCTGCCATGAAGCCTCCTTGAGACAATCTACACTTGCTTCACATTAAAATACCTACAGAAGTCCTCACTGCCCAGCTCCCAGTGGGAACTTTCTCTAAACTCCTCCCCTGCCCAAAATGAAAAGATCTTGGACCCTCTCTGCTTTTGACACTGAAGCTGGCTTATATGGACTAGTTCCACTCTCCAAAGGATCGGGAGATTGTTTCACCTAACAGAACCAGCTCAGCAAGAAATTTAAAAACAAACATTGAACAACAACCCTTCTAGTTGTCAAAGCCATAAGTGAATTTATGTGATATACCTTCTTCTCGGGACTGGAATGTTGATATGCAGCACACTGTTATATGACAGAGAACCCAAAGGAATTAACATAAGATCAACATGGGTGTTCACTTGTTTTTAAACTTTCTTACCCTATTTCTAAGCTCTAGGGCCAACAAAGGTAACAGCTGTGCTCAACGTTTTTTCGGGTGCTAATTCTAACAACGGGTGAATGTATAAATTAAACAAGCAAATCTGAGATCCTCAAAGTAAAACTGACAAATGCTGGATGTAACAGATTAAATGCATTTCTATGCGAACTGAGATTATCTAACAGAGACCCTCTCAGAAAAAAAAAGAAAAAGAAAAAAAAAAGATTTTTTTTTTTTTTTTAGCTCTTTAAAGGAAAAAGGCTCTGTGCCCCCCCCCCCCACTAAACTTGGAATGAAAGGAAAACCAAGTAGTGCAACTCTCAAGAATTGATTCCAGTGTCCTCTTCTTTTTTCTTTTCACTTGTTTTCTTTTTGTTGTTTGTTTTAAGTCTCTGAACACAGGTCCACTGTTACCACTTAGGTGCTGGGCAGGCCCCTTCATTTGGCGAACAGGAACTGCGACTGTCAAAGGCAATTTATCCACCCAGATTGTATGAAAATCAAACCAAATCCTTTTGAAAGTTAAACTCTCTGCTGGCTCGAATTCTCTCCCGGGGCTTCTGCCCTGAGATTAAGTGCTGAGGAGGCACGTACAGACACGGCTCTGTGCGGTGAAGGAGGGCAGGACACAGGTCTTGGTGCAGCCTCTGCCTAGGACTCCTGGGCTTGGGCGACTTCTTGGCCTGTTCTCCTGAGATTACCTTTCACCTTCACAAACTCCGGGGCGTTCTCTTGCTCTTCTTGGAGTTTCTGCTTCTCAAGTTCAAGCTAAATCAAATTCAGAAACAGGAAAATTATTCACAAGCCGAAAGGCTTTTCAAAACGCCCCTCTCTCTTTTCCAAGTCCTTAAGAACTTCATTTCCCAAAGAAGGAAGGAAGTCTTTCCTGATCTCCTACTTGAAGGAAAAAAAAAAGTATCTAGGTCTGTAATTCCACACAGAAGCAGCAGGGAATTTGGCTATTATTGCTGACAACACCAGGAGATGACAGGAATTGTAGAGGAAAGCTAAGAAAACAAAATCCTGAGATCAACACACAGTGCTCTTGAGACTCAGTGAGGGTGAATGTCATTAAATTACTCCACTCGGTGTGAATTCAGGGCCATTTCCCTGCTTAGTTTTGCCTCCTAAATCTCTTTTGGGTCCTCAACAGGCTCCTTGTCTCCTGCCTTGAATGTAAGTGACCCCCACGGGCTGCCATCTGTCTCCTATTTTTCCTTATTGGTAGAGACACCTACATCTGACATGTCTGCTAAATTCTACCTGTTCTGACACCCTTATTCCTCAGGACAAAAAAGCCAGCTAGCACCCATGGCCCGTACCTGCTCCAGCTTCTGCTGCCGTTTCAAGAGTTCTATTTCCAGGTCAGATTTCTTCTTCTGTGCTTCTTCCTCCTTCTGCTTTATTACCTGGTCTCGTTTTCTCTTTTCCATCACCTTCTGCAATTCTGGTTTATTCTGAGGTGCGAGACCCCTGCGAAAGAGGCATTAACACAAACAACGTCAACCTAATGGATACATCTTTCACGAACAGAACTTAGGGATGAACCACAGAAAAGAGCTCCAGGGAATTAGCATGGCCGTGGTCTCTACCACTAACAGGCAATGCTGGTGACCTCGGAAATTCACAAGAATGAAGAAAGGGCAGGACCATCTGCCAAAGAGTATGCAGAATCCACTCAATTGATCAAAAGGTACTGAGCACCTACTGTGTACAAGACACAGGCTATGCAAACCAGGGTGAGGATGGGTAGGGATGTTCATTCAAGGGGTGTGATGGGGACCCACGAGGGGGATGGAGATGCCCAGGAGATGAGAGGCT
Organism: Galagoides demidoff; assembly: GCA_963574575.1. Lineage (NCBI taxonomy): Eukaryota > Metazoa > Chordata > Mammalia > Primates > Galagidae > Galagoides > Galagoides demidoff. The sequence goes on from CAUYQV010009602.1 coordinate 8,176, forward strand.
TCAGCTGGAGGCTTAGGGGAGGCTCCCAAGATCCAGCCCCACTCTAATGCACTCAATGCCACCCAGAGATAGGCTGGCACAGAAATTAGACAGCAAAATGGCCTGGAATGCTCCCCGCCCTTCATGTGTCAGACGTGAGAAAATGTCTTCACATATCCACAGGCATATCCAAGATTCTCTCGCTACTGAGGGGCACGGTCACGTGGAACCTGGTCTAATCCCAGTCCAGCGTTCCTGGGCCTAAACCGTGTCAGATGTGCAGTTTAGTAGTTATGGTGCATGGAAGCCAGGTTTCCGGGAAATTCTTTATTTCTGGGAGATAAATTAGGATTCCCTCTCTCCACACAGGAGTGACAAAATCAAAACAGGCCATTCGCTGGCCACCCTCCATCCCAAGTGTCTGAGGGAGGTCAAGGGAAAGACGTGCCTTAGCACTCTGTCGGGTGGGGTTTCTGTCTGTCTGACCGCGCGTGAGGCTTCCTTCGCCTTTTCTGTTTCCTTGGCCACTTCCCCAGGGTTCCTTCTGTCCGGGCTGCCCAGGATGCTGGATGTACCAGCTACTCATTTGTCCTCATCATCTTTACCAGAGTCAGTCTCCACCAGCTCTGAAGTAAACTCCACGTGATGCTAAAATTTACTAAGAGCATTTGAAAGAAAAACTAGACTGGCCACCAAACAGGAAAAGCACAGGGCAGGGTATAAGTGCACACATGTGTACACCTGCACTTGGCCTTGACTCTAGCACAGACCGGTGCACCTTCCCACACACCTCCTGGTCCTACTGCTGGTGACTGTCACCTATAGAGCAGGGACACCTACCTGGGGTTGCTCTCTTAACTACTCCAATCAATTAATAAAACTAACTGACCAAGAGCATGTGAAAAATTGTTAAATCAAATAACAATTTCAGAAAAGTGCGCTCTGGTCACAGAAAGTCAATGGCATACCCACCTTAACCCCTACTCAAGTCCACTGGATGACCTTCGTAAACCAGCCTTCCGTTCCACGCTTCATTGTTAATGTTAACTTTTTAAAAATTCTTGGTATCCCTCCAATCCAGGTATAGTTTAAAATCACATGAAAAAATATTTTCAAAGTTGTTGTTTACAGAGTAAGGACCAGTGAAGGTCCACCTCTGATGATACAAGACAGTTAAAATACTGTATGTCTCCACTTCCCTAATTTTCATTACCAGAACTTCGGGTTTAAAAAAAGCAGAAGAAAATTAAATTTGGCCAAATTTCCAGCAAAACAAAAGAGGCAGGTCACTTTCATGATTTAATTACGGTTGCTTTCGTAATTTTCCAGACTATCTGAGGGGGACAAAAGTATAGATAGAATGTTCTAGAAATTAAATCTTTACCCAGCTTTATAGAAGTTGCTTATGAGTACTCTAATACAATAGACCCTCTGTGAGCTGACCACCTGAGGGACTGTAAGAGACTGGTCAACATACAGAGGTGGTCAACATAAGGAACTAGGGCTACGGTGCTGACATACACAAGTGGTCCACGTCCCGTCTTTGAAAATCAGGTCAACTTAAGGAGATAGTCAGTGTGTGTGTGTGTGGGGGGGGGGGGGGCGTGGTCAGCTTCACCTATAGTTCAGAAAAAAGGTATCATTAACTATAGGAAAATTTAAAATTATTTTTAAATAATATGAATAAAGATCTACTCAATTTATGACTTTTTATGATTGAAAAGTCTTGTCCTGGTATGACACTATAGATAGGATTAAGGGATTTAAATTTCAGGATTAAGATGAGCTATCTTTCAGACACTTTTCCTTCCTTATAGTTCACTGGCAAAATAACGTCAAGTATTACTAAATTCTTCTGGATTATGCAAAAGCTGCTGAACAAACTTTGATATATGACACATTAGGCTGACAACCTACTGCCACATATGAATAGACCTAACTATTATACGATATTCATTTTCTGTTCAGAAATTTTATGTAATGGTGATATTAAGATAAAATATTTAGTAACAGAAAATTCAGGAAAATGGTGTTCACATGATAAATATTCTGCACTTATGGCAGTCCAGTAGTCATATAAATTCGGTGAATATTTTATCACAGTGGATCACTTAACTTTCTGTGCTGAAAGGAAAAAGCCAAGGGCTGCCCACATAATTCCCTAAGTCTGGTATGGATCAAATGGCAGAGATAAGTCCACAGGCAGAAATGAGCCTCTCCAAATTTCATAATTAATTACAACATCATCCCTTGCATGATCTTTTAATCCCTTTATGACCACCAGCTCTTCAAGTCCTGTACAGTAATTCCCAAGGCTGCCTCCTGGTCAGGGAGCTACCTCAGACTGTTACAGTGGGCAAAGCCAATTAAAAAAAGTATGAAACCACTGACTTGGAAATGTACAAGCCACAGGAACTAACTGTAAGGATGTGTTTAAGTAATGGATCTGTTGGCCCTTTTAAAAACACTATTCGAAGAAGACAGAATCTCTCTAAATTATATTAGAAATGTTCTCATTGTTTAAGACCTCTTCAATACCAATCCTTCAACTACAAAAAATAATGCCTCTATGATACCTCACAAAAGCTGAGAACCCAGCACACACTAACAACCTGACCTAGTGGCCTACAGACTTTTAACCTAGCACTTAGCTGGGTCCAAAAGATGGCAAACAGGGGGGCAGCAATGCACATATACTTGAAAGACCACCGGTTTTAGAGTTATAAGACTAATGGGTGTTTGCTCTCCCAAGCAGCTGAGTTTGCTTTTAACTCAAGATCCCTAAAATGTAACTTGAAACCTACTTGAACTAGCTGCTACAGAGCTCTGTAGCTATGCAGAGCAAAGGTCGAGGGACTGCATAAAACTTGTGAAATCTGCATTCTCTCACTCCTCTTCCTAATACCACATTTATCCTGACAAATTGCCTCAAATCCTATGTCTATTTCTAAAAATTATTCCAAAAACGACTGTGTGACCTGGAGATCATTCCTTAACCGGTTACACTTAAATTTTACTCCCATGTTAAAGTGGGACAGTCTCAAGATACACACACAGACTTATTAGAAAGATCCCTGGAGAAGATCAAATGTAGGAAGGATCCTCTATAAATTGTGGTAAAGCGACTTTTCATTACAGTACAAATTAGTCATCAAGTCTGGTTATCCCTTAAATAAACACACGTAGTATTGATTTGACGTTTCCTATTATAATATTTGGCACTCGAATTTAAAAATAAAACCCCCACAGTCTCTAAAAAGTATATGAAACAAAAGATGAACGAGGGGGAAGTAACTGCTTAAGATGTTTTCACAAGTGTTTACTAAACTAACACCCCACCTTAAAAACCCTGAAGACACGTGACGAGATACCTTCACTGGATTCTTCCAGCCAGACCAGAATCCTTCAAGGAAAAGGGAAAGAGCAACAGGAATGACAGGGCTAAACCTGATCACTTGCAACACACCAGGCAACTTGGTAGGCATTCTAACGATGCTACTTATTTTTATGAGAAAAGTATTGTTATCCCCCAGTTTATAGAAGAAGAAACAGATCTCAAGAGGGAGGAGCTCAGCCCAGGTCATACAGTGGGTCTAGTTAAACAGTAAACCAGGGTTCACACCCTATCTCTTGGAGCTCAAAGCCCACATCCTATCTATGCCACAGTACTTGTGGCGAGATCGGCATCCTCCCAAGTTAGTTGAGTTGGGACTGCCTAAAGAGTCAGCTGTGTAAAGAAGGAAAAGAAAGAACAGGCCAGGAAAGACCAGATAGGAGGGAGGTCTATTCTCTATAAAGAATTTGGAAACAAACTCAAGGGCACAAATCTGTGCGTTTTACGGCACTGTGATGTAGGTTACACATACATTTTTGCAGAATAATTTGTAGTCTATGATTCAGAGGACATGTGAACATTTAAGTTTGTAAATTTTGGTTTTACTTTTGCTTCTGTTCTTTATTTTTTTATTTTTTTTAATTAAATCATAACTGTGTACATCAATGCATTTGTGGGCTACAATGTGCTGATTTTATATACAATTTGGAATGCTTACATCAAATTGGTTAGCATAGCCTTCACCTCACTTACTTGATGTGTTAAGATGTTTATATTCTACTCTTAAAAGATTTGACATGTACCCTTGCTTATGTACAATAGGAGAGGTCCCACCGATTACCCTCCCTCCGCCTGGCCTCCCCCCTCCCCTCCCCTCATTTTGCCTCTCTTCAAATAGGAGCCCTTTTATAGATTTCATAGGAACAAAATTTGAGCTAAAACATCCTTAATTATGTCCCCACCCTCATTTCGCATGTAAGGGACTGAGCTCCAAAAGGTAAAGACAGCCAGAAAAACAGTAAGAAACAGGTGTCGCTCTTTGTGGGGTGTACTAAACCCATGATCTTTCCACCAAAATGCAGGCATAACTTCCCAGGCAAGACTGCTTCCAAACTCTGTGGTCTATTGAGAAACTCAAGATTGTTTTGCTGGGCGTGAAAAACCTATTTTCTTTATTCTATAGTGTCACAAAGACAGGTAGAAGCTAAACGCTTACTAAACGATGATCAAACTTGCACTCAGTTTAATCAAACAATTTAGTTCCTAGTATATGCCGGGTGCAAAAAAAGAGAATAAGCCACATTCTCACCATCTAGAGGGAGAAATGTATCTATGAAGAATTCCTGGGACCAGAGTCATCAGTTCCGGCAGGACTGTGCTCAGAAGAACTGCCACAAAAATGCCCCTTTGGCCCTTTTAAAACATTTAAAAACTTTTTTCAACTAGGCCTCTCCCCCAACATGACCCGACTGCTTAACTTGGCTCACGTGGCTTTCAGTTCAATGGTAGACCCTTCACCAGGGCTTAGCCCTGAGTGGCTGAATGAGTAATACACAATCCTACAACCTGAAAACAGACCTAGTTGAAGCTTACCAGTTTTTAGATTAAAGTAACCTTGCATCCTTAGCTCACCTTGTCTACTGGACCTATCCAACATTACTTACAAAGCAAAGCACACCAGCCCAACATCTAAAATTACTTATGGCACAGATGGAGCTACAAACCGTTTGCAAAGAAGATAGAGAGTACGCGTTTTGCTCCCCTCCAAAAACATAATCAACATGTTGACAGTACCTTAAAATGGTACTCGAAAACATCAGAAAGAGCATCTTTACCTCTTAAGTCTGATATGGTTCTAGAAACTTCTCCCTGCACTTGTAAATGCTAGAGTATGCAGTATTTACACCTGATCCCTCTACTTCCCCCAACAAAAGGGAGGAGGAGGAATTCAGAGATTCTAAATTTAAGACATAATATATTTCTCTTCAACTTAGGATATGTTTTCCTCCATCAGGATTTTAAAACCTGCATCCGTTTCAGCAGGAGACGCATCTCTGCAGGCGTCTGGAGGGACGGCAGGCCGCTGCAGGAGCAGCTGGGTACAGGGACGTTGCTACATGGAGGGGTAGCCTGGCTCTAGGATGTGAAAGGAAGGAAGGAGCTTAACTAAGGGCGGGAAAAGGACTCTGAGAAGCCTTGGAAACACCTTAAGTCTCAGTATCTTAAAGTTCTCTAAGAAAAACTGTGTTCAAGAAACCATCTTACCTTTTTTGATTCATAAGAAGCTCTCTGTGAAGATCCTGATGGTTCCTGGAGGTTTTGACAGGATTGATCAGTTTCTGAGGCCTAATTAGTTCAGGATTGTCATCCTCTATATAGTCCGGCTCAGCCATGATGTTTCTCGGAATGAGATATGAGTCCTTAGGGTCGGTATCCTCAAGTGGGCCGTCTGAAATAGAGGAAAAGAAATACTTAGCTGTGGTCTTTCTGCTAAGACATCTTGCAAAAGGCACGCAGCCTGGGCTTGGTAGAGCGCTAAGGCATCTTGTCCTGGCAGGTTCACTGCGGGACATCCCCGATAAACTTTCTACGGCACCGGGAATGTGACTGGGAGCAGAGGTGACAAACCAGCAGCCTGGATCTGTGCTACTTGTGGCTAAGGCCGAGGAACCCTGTGACACGATCCCAGCCCCTACACCCCACAGGCCCCAAGCTGCAGGCACACAGAAGACTTCCTGTGGCCACGTCTCAAAGTCAACCTCACGATAAGCACAGGGTGTGTTCAGAGAAAGGAAAATTCAAAACAAACAATGCTGCAGCCGGGCGTGTGCGTACTAGAACCCAGGCCTGCATCAACCCAAGCTCAACTTTTGCCTGTGTAACTGGAGTTTGTTTAACAGTTCGCTGACGGGTGCTGGTTAGAAACCGGCTTATCAGATGTGGGACAAAGACATGGAATCGGTCTCCACCGACCCTCAGCCTTCCATGACTACCTTATCTGCCCAGTGGTGTCCCTGAGCTCCAATCAGAATCACAGGAATGCAGCGCTGCCTCCCTCCCTGCTTTCCCCTCCCCTCACCTCCCCACCCAGTCTGTGCCACACAGATTCCCTCCCTGCTGAAAAACGCATAGATGCTGCACCTCACGCAACCTGCTTTGGGACAAACTTGGCCGAGAATAAGTCTGTGACTTCTCTAAGTTCTAATGCCTGTTGTTTCACTTTGGGGTCGACAAGCACCAGATCCGGGGACTTTACTGCATCCTTCAGAGCCAGTAAATGACACCACAGGACAGTGGGAGAGATCTTTGTACAGGACAAAACATCAATGCTGACCCTGCACCACTGGCAGACACTTCCCGAGTTCAGGGCCGTCCCTGTGGCCTGTGATGCTACCGGTCATCATCTCCCTCCCTGAGCGCCCTGGGGATTCACCGTTCCCATTCTCTGGGGTCTTTCCTCAAATGCCACCTTCTGGGGGCAGGGGGAATGCCTGACCTCCTGGCCACCCAGGTGAAAAAAAACACCCCAACCCCACTCCCAGCACTTCCTGGCTTTATGTTCTGTCCACCACACTATGCTAGCTAATTTTTATAGCAATACTTTCTGAAAAATCAATGAGAAAATAAAGAGAATTAAAATACAAGTAGTAAGTCAACTAACACAGAAAAATGCATTAACACAGTATCAGTACATAACAAAGGCTCAAAATCAGCGCATGGAGGAGGCATATGGAACAAACTCCACCAAATACCCTTCAGTGGCTATGTGCACTGATCTTTTAAAAACAATGCCTGGGAGCCGAACAGAATGGAGAGTGACAAACCTCGCACAGGGTGAGCCAGAGAACACATCGCAGCCAGCCAGCTACAACGTCCTGCCCCGGAGAAAAACGTGCTCCTCAGCTGAAATCCTCAACACACTACACCCGCCTCTGTGCGGTCACAAGTGTCTTAAAAGTCAACAGCAGTTTCATCCTAGCTGTTAATCAGTAGACAAGGAGGCCACATACTTCCATAAAAGGATCTGTCTCTCTGCCCTAAACCACAGATAATCTCCAAGGTGCCTGGAAAGGTCACTGTTACAGAAGGGGTGGGGGAGCCCGGCAGGTGCAGAGAGAAGGGTGGGCCAGCGCCCCAGACGGAGGGAGGAGTGGTGCAAAGGCCAGGAGGGTGGGGAACAGCAAAGAGGTCAGGGTGTAGGAGGAGAGGGACGGTGAGGATGTGGGAACTGGGTGTTTACCCTGAATGGGAGCCACGTCAGTGTTTGGAGAAGAAGAGTGACAGGTGTTAGAACACTCAGCTCCCCCGTTTAAAACAGACTGACGCAGGCAGCGGGGAGTCAGGTGGCAGCAGGTTAGACGTCCAGACCAGAACGGCTGCACTGCAGGCAGCCTGACTGGAGACACAGTTTGAAGGTAGAGCCTCTGGGATTTCCTGGGAAGGAGGCGTGAAAGACACAGGAAGAAAGGAGGACTCCAGGTCTGTGGCCTGGGCGACCAGAAGGTCCGAGTTGCCCTGACCATAGGCTGGCCACAGCTTTGGTTTCTTCAAAAACACGAGTTCAAATGAATGGCCTACAGACTTTCTCTCTGATCACATTCAATGGCTCTTAGACCCATTCATGCTACAAACATAAGGACCGTCTAGAAAGTACACAAAGGTCTCTCACACTGTCAAAACACTACAAGGAGCTCTGAAGGGCTCCAAGAGAGTTCGGGTGTGAGGCAAGGTACAGACTGGCCTGGTGACCAGGGCCTTGTATGCAGTTCTACATGGAGGGGACTCACGGGAAGACTGTAGGTAGCTGAATAGTAACAGAGACTCACATTTTAGACAGATACTAACAGTATGTACTGAAAATGCCACTCATGAGATGCCTGCCTTTAATTTCTGCTAATTAACAAATGGAAATCACTGTCAGACCCCTCTCTCCCAGAGGATCAGGACATCCCACCCTTCTAGATGGACTTCAAGTCCCTGCTTTTCATTTTTTCCCTCTCAAAGGCTCGCTCTGGGCCCAGCTCCATGCCTGTCTGGGCATTTTTGTGCCACCTGCTTTCCACAGGTGAATGGCTCTTCCCAACTTTTACAACTGGGCAAATAAAACAGACATTTATTGCAGCCGATTTTCCCCATCATACTATTTTGGCTTTTCATTTGTATACTTCTACATCAAACAGATAAAATTCAAAACCTAATCCTAGGAGATTTAGAAATCAGAATTTAGATAGTTAGCTAATTTTCACGGGCACCTAAATACTTAAAATCTAATTCCATCTAGAAGCCCTAATACGTGAATCCTTTTTAAAATAATCACCCGATTATTTATGACAAAGTCTACAGCTTACAGGTGTACTACAACCCACCAAAGCTGCACAATTCAACTTGTGAACCACCCAACAACTCTTGGGAAGCTGAAAGTAATTCTAAGATATTCTTTCAGAAGATATATTTCCTAGGTGGTCTCTAACAGCCTCTGGCTTACCCTCCAGCAATACCTGAAGAAATCCAATTGCAGATTGCAGGCCGGTGAATTCCAAACCTGGGTCAGCCTAAAAAAGGAAAAATGCTTCTTGGATCTAACACATCCCCCTCGGCACCTGCAGTTCCCAGACAGGCAGGAGAGTGCATTCAGATAAGAATTAGTCCCAATGGCAAATGGCTTTATCTGACAAACTCTTGGCTTGCTGGCCCCAAGGCAAGCCTAAAAATTCAGTGTTGGACCAGGAGACAGTGACATCCTCCAGGACATAAAGGCAGAAGACAAGAGCCCGGAGAACCTCTGGGGTCGCAAACCTGAGACACCACGACTTAGCGACGATGTCCCACCAGAGCTGACTATGTAAGAGCAGAAACGTTGTCCTCCCATAGTCTGCTCAGCTCTGCGGCTGCCCAAGCTGGCCATTTAAAACAACAACCAACTCAGAACAAATCTGCTGCCAATATGCTGCTGTATAAACGCCAAACAGTGACGTCCCTGGGAAAATGTCAAACTCACTTTCTCATATGTTTTTTCATCCCTCCCCGAAGTATATTCTTACAAATAAGGCAGATATTTTATATTTAGAATATGGGAAAGAAGGGAGGAAAGCCTTCTAAGAGAGGCAAGAAGATCGGGCAGACAGAACACAAGCCAGTAGCGACAGGGAGCTGGCCTCGGGGAGGCGGCACCGGCCAGTAGGTGGCAGTGGATCCACAAATAATGTGGTGTCCACAGTCAGAATGCCAGGTGGCCTTCCTCACCTGCAGCTGGAGCAGAGCGGCCACACCATACCCTGACCCCAGCACTGTCAGTCACAGCACACGGAAAGCATTTTGCCATTCTGAGATGTGCGATGAGAGAAATCCGGTTTGGAGTAGGCCGAGTACATGTGCCCTAGATATTAAGTGTGCTCCTTCCCATCAGATTAGTCCTTACCTGGCCCTTGGAGGTCGGAGTCATGATTCCCCAGAGTTGTCAGAAGAAGCTGACAGCTTTAAGAGCACAGGCTTCAGATCAGGCTGACTCGTACCGTACTACCATAACTGTAATCTTGGAGAAGTACCCTTGCCAATTAAAAAAAAAAAAGCCAACAGATGATCTCACAGGGTTATGACGGATAAGAGAGATACAGAAAATAAATGGCCTAAAACACAGTACACCTCCAATAAATGATGCCTGTCACTTGATCTTAGCCAAAAGGCCAAGAAGCAATAATGATGCCTGTCATTAGCATTACTGGAAATGAAGAAGAACAAACTAGTAACAATAACTTGTCACTGCCCCCAAGACTTACACAGCTACTCAAGGGCAGGACCAAGATAGCAACTTTTTCTCTCTGCTCCCAAAGGGAAGCTCTCAAGCGTCCCATGGACAGATGGAAGAACCAGGTCTGACGTCAACAGGACGATTTCCTTCATCCCTCAACAAGATTTCAGAAGCATTCTAAGATCACAGCTTTACAATCCAAACCAGAAAACATCTTGCAAAGGGTGACATTAGATAGGAGGCAGGAAAGACACGTTTTCATCAAAACACATAAATGTCTTTCTAAGAACGTTCACGGCAGCACTGTTCCTAATGACCCCCAGACTGGAAGCAACCCCAATACCCGTTAGTAAGAGGACTGACAGATAAACCGGGGAGTGTTGAGACAACTGAAAACTATACAGCAATGAAAACCACCTACAAGGCTGGAACTCGCAAATACCATGTTGGGCAAAGTAAACAGGTGCTGGGAACACGTAATGGAACGTCCCAGCACGTGCTCTAACTATTTACTTTTCTCATTTCTTTTGGCATCAGACGTGAAGTTTACTGCCCCTGCACATAAAATCAGCTTTCTGTATTAGAAACAATGCATTTATATTCCCAGCCAAGAAAAAAATTACTCTTACGTGTACAGTGGCTGTTCCAACAGCTGACGCTGGAACTCAGAGCGGTTATACCGAAGTTGAGCACCCCAAACCCAGCTGCTGCCCGATCAGAAGACAGCCAGGCTGACAGTCAACCAAGTAGAGTGTGGGCTGCTTTCCATGGGAACTAGCAAACTGCTTCTGCAGCTACATTCCTTCCCCATTCAAGCTCCCCAAGCCCAACACTCTGCTGAGAGAGGTATTTTCTGGATCACCTAATTACACCATGATCAAGGTCAAAGTCAGTGTTAAAAACAAAAAGTATTATAGCTCCTGGGGCGGTGCCTGTGGCTCAAAGGAGTAGGGCGCCAGGCCCATATGCTGGAGGTGGTGAGTTTAAACCCAGCCCTGGCCAAAAACTGCAAAAAAAAAAAAAAAAGTACTATAGTTCTTGAATCATCCAGTTTTGCTAGAAAGTTAGTTATTCAAACCAACTTACAGTAGAACATACTAAATACAGTAGAACTTGCACCTCCCTACCACCTTGAGTTGACCTAATTTTCACAGACCAGACATGCGCCACATGTGCCTCTCAGTACAGGAGGCCTAGGCCCTGATGTTGACCACTTCTCTATGTTGACCAGTTTGTTACAGTCCCTTGGGTGGTCAACTTACAGAAGTTCTACTGTATTTTAAAGGAAAATAAAGAGATATGAAAACAAAAACACTCTGGGGTGTGAGAAAGTAAGTCTCTAGATAAAAAAAAAAAACTAATGTAAAATAAATAAAGACTCATTAAGTTGCTGGGCCAAGGGAGGAAATGACAGTGATGTAAAAGGTAAGTAAAATCCTTCGTGGGCCCTCAGCCACCTGCCACATCCCCTTGTCTTGGTAAGAAAGAGGCTGATCCTTGGTGATTTTTTCCCAGTTACCTAAACAAGTCCTAAGATTTAAGATAAGACATGAATTCTGCATGCCAGTCCCTCCACTCCGGCCCAGACTGGAGAATCCCTTGCTAGGTTATAGAACCACCCTAACTCTGTGAGTAGCACCTGATGAGAGGGCAAAATGCTTGTGAGCCTTGGCCAACAGCAGCACCCCTCAGCACGCCGTGAGAAAGGTGCCCTGAGGTTTGGCACCCACCCCGTGCAGAGGCGACACATGGCACAGCTACCCGAGGGCAGCAGGTCAGAGCCGGCTCAGCTCCACGGCTCTCCACGTCCCTGCCCAGGCAGGCCCAGCTGAAGTCCAAAAAGCACAGTATGGTTTATCAACCAAACCAGCGCATTGGGGCTGATTTCAGGAAAATGGCTGGGACTGAAAGGAACCCAGAGGAATTTCCCCCTGAGGAGGAGCAAACATCCTCCTGACCAATTGCGATCCAGAGGCTGCCTGTGTCACCTGTCGGAGCAGATGTATAAATACTTCCTGCGCTTCTGGCCCTCAAGGTCTGTCCTCATGGGCGGTGATGCCGGAGGCAGCCAAGGACAAAAAGCCACCACTGGTCAGCAGCAGAAAACAAATGCCTTTCTTCCAAGTTCCCCACAGTAGGTGCGTCTCTGCGTAACAGCCCACGTCCAGGGCGGCTTCTTCCTCCACAGCCTTGCCCTGGATTTGAAGCTACTGTCCATCTCCTTCTTGGTTTGGAGGCCAGCCCCTGGGAACACCCTTTCCTTGTCCTCCCCGTACCATTCTGCCCAAGCTTCCTCCTCCCTTCCTGGCCCACAGCCCAGGTCTCTGTCTTGCCTCTGGAGACCTCACACAGTCTTACTCCTTCAATTGCATGAGCCATTTCTAAAGTGTATCATGAGCTCGGAATCTGTAACCCTGGCTTCGTCCTAGACTGTTCACTTCAGAATCAGGACGTGCCAAATTGAGCTCCACCTTACCTGCCCGTTTCCCCAGGGCCTCCAGGGAACAGGCACTGCCCAGGTGGTGGGGAGGACATTCCCAGGACAGACCAAACCCCCCAACCCCAGAGTTCGTGCCGTAGTGCAAGTCATCCCAGGCAAATTTAAACTGAAGCGACTGTGTTTGAAAAAGCAACAAAGACACCACACACCATCCTCTCCCTGAAGGAATCCTTCACTACCTTCCCCTGACTTCTTCCCAAAGTTTCCATCACCCACCAGGTTTCTAATCTAAGTTACCTCTGACGATGCCCTATCCCTTGACCTTGATAATCAATCAATCAATCAATCAATCAATCATCAATTCCTTTTCATAAGTGGACTTGAAAACCCTCCCCTGTCAGCACTGCTGGAACTGAGTTCACATGCTCATCTCTCGCTCTCAGAAGCCTGCCCTCGGCTGCCCATGCAGCTGCACCTGCTGCCTAATTCACTCCATTACCTAATTTAATCAGACCAGGAGCCCACCTGGCCCGGCAGCACTGTCACACAGGACAGAATGTTCCACTGTTGGCCTTCCCCGGCCTCAAGGTTCTTGGCAGTTGGTCCTCAACCGCCTTTTCAAGCTTCCAGTTCCTGCTTCCCAGTAGCAACCTGACACCAAGCAAGCCAGGCCACCATACACATGGCCTGCATGTTCCCAACTCTGCCCCTCGTCAGGTACCTCGCAGAGATTTCTGTCACTCACACTGTCTCCCCACGACTCCTCCATGCCCACGCCTCCACAGATATCTCCTCTGTTCACACTGCTGTGTGGTGTCTGAATTGTGACTCCCTGGCCCCTTGAATTTAACACATACACATCGCTCCGCCCTGGGAGCTACTTTTCCATGCATTTCCAGGTCATCTCCCTACAGAAGGGAGGAGCCTGCTGGGTGACACCCACCATCTCCCCCAACTCTGGCACAGGCTGGACAGAAGCGACACGAAGCAGCCACGGGGTGACTAGTAGGTTACAAAAGAACTAGCAGACACCTGGAGCCACGCCCCCACAACCCCTGCAGTCTTGCCCCCCCAAGGTGCTCCCCAGCCCCAGGGGGCATCTCACACTGTGGGCACTTCATACAACACGTGGCTTGAAGGCGGCAAAGACTGGAGCCCGAATGGAGAAACTCACTCCAACAAACCTGTCCTGATTCCTCATCAGCGTCTCCCTGTTAATGCTTCTCTTAGGACACTAAAGGCGGCTGCTATTAAGATTAAATTTGAAGTTTTCTTATCCCCTTTGTGTCCCAAAGGCCTGACTTACTCATTTCTTATCCTCAGAAACAGCTCAGTCATAACTGTTTACCTGAACTTGACCAGTCTGTGCCCCGGTCAACCCTGGGAAGGGTAGATCTCAGATTTTACAGAAAGAGCCAAAGGCAACCGGTGCTGTGAACAAATCCTCTGCTTTCATCTGACCTTGGAGGAGCCCACAACCAGTGAGGGACACCTTCCCCTTGGTACAGGTGAGTACCAGGAGCCAAACGCCCACTTCTCTAACTAGCAGATTATATTCACTCTTGAATAAGATGATGCAATAAAACCTTCCTAAAAGTCCATACCATTAATGGCTGAGTATGAATGAATCTTTTGCCTCGGATTTTTGTCTGCTTGGAAATGAGTGTTAGTACGTTGATTTGTGTAAATATTCTCTTGAGGTAATTACTGGTTCCGTAATATGCAGCATGTGAATCTGTACAAACCTACAAGCAATCAAAATGATGCCCCATTACTGAACTTCTTTAATAACTGATAGCCTTAAAATTGCCTTAGACTGATAAATTACACTTATCAAATAACATCTGATAGACGATTAAGCGATTTGGAGTTTCTCTCTCTCCTACATAAAGGAGCTTGAAATCTTAAGTTCAAGGACTTGATTCTACCAGTGAAGAGTGTTCTGTGATCTCACAGTGTCACCCAGTGGTAAAAGGCACACTCTGTGTTCGGGGCAGCTGCTGCTTTTTAGAAGTAATTGTCCCATGTATTTCTTTACTAAAAGGCAACGAAAATGTGTGAATCACAGTAACAGAACTAGTATATAAAGTCTAAGAAACGTGAGACGGGTATAGAAGACGGCTGCTCCTCACTGGAGGTCACCCCGAAGTCTTTGGGGATCATACAGGAAGAACTGTGCAGCTCTGAGCCTGGCCTCCACCGGGACAGAGGCATGGTGGTGCAGGACCCCCTTCCTGCTCAGCTCCCCCAGGCCGAGCGGGAAGCCTGTAGGGCACCTCGCTCTCTGCAGCACCCTCAGGCCTTCCTGCTGCACCCGTCCACCACCTAGTCATTTCAAATCTCAAACACTCAGCTCATCCCGAAAAAAGGAGATAAAAAGCAGCCAGCTCTGTTCCAAGGCTGGCTCTGTAATTCTAAGAATTTATAAAAACTCTTATATGGTGAAGCTTAATTGAAAATTGTAAATTATTTAACTTCCTTATCTGTAAAAGGAGAAGGCTGGGCCAGATGACCCTGGAGATCTCCTGCGAGTTAAATGTTCTGATAATGGAGGAGAGTCTGGCTTATCTTACAACCAAAGGCTGAAGAGCTCTGGCCCCTTTGCGAGAGCCAGACTGGCCTGCAGAGGTGTGCCCCTGAGACGCTACATAAACCCCACCTTGGCCTTCACTTCCACTCACCCCTGTTCCCAAGAATCACGACTTCACCCCATGTAACCTGCTGTGAGTGGGGTGTCAGGCAGTGCTGCTGAATTTCCCCAGCTGTACCCAGTTTCATTCCAAGGCCCTCAGAAGAACCTCAACTGCTCAGCCTAGGGCCAGAGAGGCCCACACAGGAATGGAGAGTGCAGTAGACTTAACGAAACCAAAACTCTAAATCTTGGATATCATCATCAAAACACGTTTTTAAAATCAAGACCTTTGGATAAGCAGCAGTCACATATATATCATATATGATAAATAAAAAGAAAGTATTGTTTGCATAAAACCACCCACATCAAATATGTATCAGCATCGTTATGTTAATTCAAGTCTGAATACCAGAAACTCCCCGAACTCAAGGCAAGCTTCAGCCCTATTCTTTTCTCCCTGGTTTTTCCTGGCATATCTCTGCCTGCTCCCACCAGAGTCCAAACACACTTTAAAAAATAGTTAATGACAAAGTCTTTTCTCCTCATTCCCCTGATCACATTTAGAAAATCCGTGTTGACTCCCATAGATAACTTCCATAATAAGAAGATAAACTTTTGCCACACCCCTTCTGAAGAACTTGGGCGGCAGTGCATGGCAGGAGGCCTTACCATGAACACACCTTTGAACCTCGAGATACCCTAAGAGATAAAGAGAAATGTAGACAAAAGTGTATGTACGGAATATTCATTTCTGGCCAGGCATGGTGGCCGATGCCTGTAATCCTAGCACTCTGGGAGGCCTAGGTGGGAAGATCCCTTGCGCTCAGGACTTTAAGACCAGCCTGAGCAAGAGCAAGAGCAAGACCCCCTATTTCTACTGAGAACAGAAAAAATAGCCGGGTGTTGTGGCAAGTGTTTATAGTCCCAGCTACTCAGGAGGCTGAGGCAGGAGGATCGCTTGAGCCTGGGAACTTGAGGTTGCTCTGAGCTATGAGGTCGTGGGACTCTACTCAGGGTGACACGGTGAAACCCTGTCTCCCCACCCCCCACAAAAAAACCGTAATAATGAATATTATACAGATTAAAATCATGTGTTATTAGAATAAGGAAAGGGAAATATTCACAGTATATTAAGTAGGAGAAAAATATTAGGTACTAACACAGTGTGCTTTGTTTCAGGTAAAACAAATGCCTACATACGTGTTTGTGTGTTTTAAAAAAAAAAAAAAAGAAAGAAAGGCACAGCAGTTACCGCCGAGGTGTTGTCACAGGGCCAGCAGCATAAAAGCACCACCGTGGAATCTGTTAAATATGAATGCCTGCCTGAGATCTCCTGCCCTAGAGTCTCTGTTTTCATTATGACTATGTGTCCCACAACCTTTGAGGTAGATATTAAATTCACCCCCATTGTACAGATGGGGCAACTGAGGTACAGAGAGGCTAGGTAACTTGCCTAAGTCTACAAAGCTAATAAGTAGCAGCGTCACCATCTAGCTGCCGAGTCTGCCCTCTGGACCTCTTTGCTACGGCGCCCGTCTTTATTAACTCTCGTATTTGGAAGAGTGCTCTGGGCTCTTCCCCCAAACTCAAAGCAGGACACATCCCACCTGTTGTTTGCTCTTTTCCAGGGTGGTCCAGCACTTCTGTTACAAAATCCTGTCCTGTTGTGTCTGGGGGTGTTTCTGGCACTGCCATTAGCAGCGCTGATAACGTATCTCTTGATAAATACCTGGCTGACGACTTTGAAGGCTAAAAAAGGTTATAAAAAGACAAGACCAGCCTGAGCAAGAGCGAGACCCATCTCTACCAAAAAAGTAGAAAAACTAGGGCGGCGCCTGTGACTCAAGGAGTAGGGTGCTGGCCCCATGCCTGGGAGGGGGGCGGGTTCAAACCGGCCCTGGCCAAAAACTGCAAAAAAAAAAAATAGAAAAACTAGCCAGACATGGTGGTGTACACCCATAGTCCCAGCTACTCAGGGAGGCTGAGCCAAGAGGATCACTGCTTGAGCCCAGGAATGGGAGCTTACTGGGAGCTATGACACCACAGCCCTTTTAGCCTGGGGCAACCAAATGAGATTGTCTCAAAAAACAAAAACAAACAAACAGACATGTAGATCTGAGGGCACATTAAATATAGGTAGGTCCATATTAGCAGAAACTTAAATACCAGCAACAACATCAGACCTGAAACCAACTAAACAAATAAGGCATTTCTGTGGCTGGCTAGAGTGGGCTGGCCATGTGGCAATCCCATAAAAATTCCCAAACCACTTGGCCTGCCATCTCTGAAATTATGACCAATTCTTTTACTTTTTTGGCTTCTGCATTATTTCAGACTTGGCAGGGAATGCCAATACTTAAATATTTATATTATTTTCTATTCACAACATTAAAATTTACAAAATAAAGTTACATTTTATTCCTAAACTACAAATTCTTGAATATAGAGTTCTCCCTTTTTTTTTTTTTTTGGGTATGTTATTTTCTAAGGAGGAAACCCTTCAGTCATTCATTTTAGGAAACTACAAAGGGGATGGATGGGGAAGATGGTTGATTTAGGCCAAGTCATTCCTGAGAGGAAGGAAACAGAACAGACCAGAAAAAACTTCCTGCTGGATTAGCTTTCAAAGCCTCCAACATTCCTGTCTTTAAGAGCTGAATAATAATTCCATAAAATGTATGACCTGGCCCAACTGACCAAACAAACTCCTATTTTCAAAAGAAGAGACTCTATCTTCAAAAGGATTTAATGACAGAAACTTTAGAAGGAACATAGAGACCATTTGTTCACCACCCTCATTATTATAGATGAAGAAACTGAGGCCCAGAGAGATGAAATGACTAAGCTCAAAGCCAGTTCGGGACCACAGGTGGCAAAGCCTGGACAGTAAAACAAGAGCTGGCTCTGGTCATTTCTTCACTACCCAACACTGCCTCTCCCACTTCCAACCGCTCTCTTCATTTTCTAAGTTGTTTTTCTATACTTTCTACTGAGTTGGGGTGTTTCTGATACTATGACGAACACTACAATTAACATTACCTCTTGATCAATAACTGAATAGCATTTTTGAAGACTATAAAAAATGTTAAATTGCAATTTAGTAATAGCACTACGGTTTTATTTGCTTCTATATTCTGCCAAATTTCAAGATTGTACAAAGTCATTATGACTTTTTTTTTAGAGACAGAGTCTTACTTTGTTGCCCTAGGTAGAGTGCCATGGCATCACAGCTCACAGCAACCTCCAACTCCTGGGCTTAGACGATTCTCTTGCCTCAGCCTCCCAAGTAGCTGGGACTACAGGCACCTGCCACAAAGCCTGGCTATTTTTTGTTGCAGTTTGGCCGGGGCCAGGGTTTGAACCCTCCACCCCCGGTATATAGGGCTGGAGCCCTACCCACTGAGCCACAGGCGCTGCCCCATATGATGATTTTTTTTAAAAGCCTATCAAGTTAGAAGAAAACTACCCAGTTGCTTTTTTAAATTTTGAGATGTAGGCTCGGCGCCTGTGGCTCAATCGGCTAAGGCGCCAGCTACGTACACCTAAGGTGGCGGGTTCGAATCCCCAGCCCGGGCCGGCCAAACAACAATGATGGCTGCAACCAAAAAATGGCCGGGCATTGTGGCAGGCGCCTATGGTCCCAGCTACTTGGGAGGCGGAGGCAGGAGACTCACTTGAGCCCAGGAGTTGGAGATTGCTGTGAGCTGTGATGCCATGCCATGGCAATCTACTCAGGGGGATAGCTTGAGGCTCTGTCTCAAAAAAAAAAAAAAATTGAGATGTAACCATTGAGCAACCACGATGTTAAAAAAACAAGTGACCATTTGGACACAGTCACTAAGCCATCCTCTAAATCTCTACTTACCATCTCATTGTTCTATTAAAACCACCCTTTCTGGCTGGGCATGGTGGCGCACACCTGTAATCCCAGCACTTTGTGAGGCCAGCATGGGAGGATGGCGGTGGGCCAGGAGTTCTCAAAGCCAAAGTAAGCCATGACCGTGCCACTGCACTCCCCATACTACAGCCTGGATGAAAGACTGAGACACTGTCTCTTAGCAACAACAAAAAAGTAACCTTCCTTAAGCATCAGCATTCAGAATAAAATTAAATATACTGTCGGACAAATGAGAAATACACCCTACCAAAAACAATAGACCAGTTTAATTGACAACTCAATCCCACTATTCCCATCAGCACATAACAAATGTTCAGATGGGACAGAGGAATCACACCACTACCAGAAGAATGGCAACCATGCCCTTCTTTTCCCTAACATATGTGCTAACTCCTTACTAAATGGCCACTCAGTCTAATTCCACCTTAATCCCCTTCCTCCTAGATACAAATCACTAAGATAGCCAACCGCTAAATTGTGCCTGCATCCTGGGCCACCTCCAACCCAGATTGGGCTCCATTTCCCTAATGGTGTCTTCAAAGCACTCAGTCCAAGGACAACCCAAGTTGCCTTTCCGAGATAATCCCAAGGTTCTTCTGGGTGCACTGGCCCCTGCCGAAATAAACTGAACAACTGCTCATATTCCCGATGGGTTTCAGCTGATGAAATTCAACAATCTTGTCTTTCTTACGTTACATATGGCAGAGTAGAAAGAACTTTAACTCAGAGTCCTACAAACCTAAATCCTGACTTACCATTTCTCTGGGTTTCTTTCTCTCCTGGATAATTGACAGCCAGTAATCCTATCATCTTATAACTTTTCAATTCAAACATCTAAGGTCAGCCATCCTGTGGGGTGAACGGCTTGATTCCTATGGGAATAATGTTTTCTGACTCCCCACCACTCACTTGCTCCTTATCTGAAATGCTTCGGACCATGCATTTCCCTGGACTTTTGGAAAGAAACAAAACATGAAATGCTTGGGACCAAGAGCGTTTCAAGATTTTGGATTTTTTCCAGATTTTGGAATATTTGCAAATACAGAAAATCTGAAATTGGAACATTTCCTTTTGAGGATCACATCAGAACTCAAAAAGCTTCAAATCTGGGAGCATTTTGGATATCAGATTTGGGACATCCCAACCTGTATCTCAATTTGAAATAACCACATAGTTAAAAGTACTTGTCTGGAAAACTTTGTTTCCTGCTCTTAAAGAGAAAAAAGAGACCCTTATGTCAAAAACAATGGTTATGATTAGGTGTTTTTTCTGCATGGTTCAAATGTTTCATAATTAAAAGAATGTAAGTCAGCCTCTTACTTGGTTTCTGCTTCCACAATGAGAATGAGCGTGAGGAGTGGGGCACGTCTCCGTCTAAGTCATTGGAGGATTGTCTGTCTCTAACTAAACCCGGGAGAGCAGCTATTTACACGGCACAGGTACTTTTAATTAAAGTCTATTTTCCCACTTACCTCCCGTCAGGCCACCTCCTGGGCTTTCTACAAAAACAAACAGCCGGACTCCAAAGCGAGTCAGGAAGAGTAAACTGGACAACTGTCAGCAGGACCAGGACACAGGGCACAGGGCTCACTTCCCTAACCAGTCACCATGTCCCTCCTAGGTGTGAGGACAGGGCAGTCCCTGAAGATTAGGAGAGGGTGACACGGGGCCTCCTCCACATGCAGGAGCTCACAGTTCAGTGGAGAGGAGTGGACACACACAATAATGCCTGAGAGATGACCACCCTGTGACAGTGACACACTGGCGGGAGGAGGTACAGGGACGATCCGAGCAAGCACCTGCTCCAGCCAGGGTTGGCAGCACATCCTCCTGGGCCGCCCGGGGCCACAGGCACCGACTGCTGGCAGCTGAAACCGCAGACAAGATGCTAGGGTCAGTCCGCAGCAGCTGTCAGAGCTGGGGGTGTCTTGGGGGATCTGGGGTCCCCTCACCCCCAGTCTCCACACACAGGGTAGAGGACAAGGCAGGGACCACACCACAGACGTTCTCCTCAGCTGGAAGACGAGGCTCTCTCAGAGGTAAGAGAGTTGGGGGTTGCTTTCACCTCATTGGCCAGAATGAAGTCACATGATCACCCCAACAACAAAGCATGCCGGGAGCCAAGGGCAGTTAAGAAGAGACAGCAACAGCTGTTGCCATCAGTCAACTCTAACCTCCCCCTCCACAGATACCTACAGATGGCTGTGGTCCCCTAATGTCTGTTTGTATAAGTCCTAAACCGAAGGACTTCTTTGGAAGGTAATAAGGTTTAGATGAGTTCGTGTGGCTGGAGCCCCCACGATGGGATTAGTGTCCTCACAGGAAGAGCTCGTGGGCTCTCAGGCTTCCCACCCCTACCCACCTCCTGCCGTACCGCACGGAGAAGGCTGCCATCTGCAAGCCAGGGAGCGCCCCTGCCCAGGAACCAAATTGGCCAGCACCTTCATCTGGGACTTTCAGCCTCCAGAGCTGTGAGAAATGAACATCGGATGTTTAAGCCAGGCTATGGCATTTTGTCATGGCCGCGTGAAGAGACGAAATTCACCTCCAAAGGCAGGCCAACCTCCTGACAAGGCGCTTATCGGCCCCTTTTAGCCGCTCTGGATCTCAGCTCCACGCTGAAGTCAAACAACAAGGATGATTTCTTAGAAGTGCTGAGTTACTCGCAGCATCTGTCATGAAAGCTACAGTGTGTAACAAAGATGGGAGACTTGCTAATGGAAGCCCTTTTAGCGTTAGCTTTTCCATCTGTACAAAACCTCCCTTTTTAAACTAAGGGAGTTTTGGCAAAAGTTCAAACACAAACACATTTCTAGTGAGTGTGGGCACTGGAACAAAGGAATCAATGACACCAACTCAACTTTCTCTCGCTTCAACTCTCCACATTAATTCAATTCCCTCTGGAGGCAGGGCCTTCTAAGACTCCAGGCCTTCCCATTTTCCCACAGGCTGACTTGCAGAGTCACAGAAAAACAAAAACAAGGCAACCCCAGCTTCGTGAGGCCTGTCACTCACCATAAACAGTTATCTCAGCCACCCCATCACAGCACACCCAAATCTGGAAACTGCAAGTGATTTCCCCAAGGGGCTAAACCGAAGCCTGGGAGTTGGCTTGGACTATATGGACAGTTAACAGGCACAAGCAAATCTTCAAAAGTAGAATGACAGAAATGACAGAAGAAACAAGCAACAAAGCAGGATAAAAAGCCTAAAAACAACGAATCCACATGTGAACAGGTTGATAACAATGTTTATAAAGCATAACCACCTTTATTCTTATGGGAATGGGAAAGGGATCACTGTTTCAGAGACTAAGATTTCAAAGATTCAAATAATCTGGAGTTAAAAGAGGTCTTGGAGAAATATTCAGTTTTAGTGACGAAGAACAGACACATCAGTCATAATCCAGATCTTACAGAAGTTGAGTGATCTGATTCATCTTCATTCAAACAGGAGGCTTTTAAGGATCATTTAAGATGACTGTAGTGATCTCATATTTACTCTGTAGCTTCCAACCTCTTCCGCTATGCAAATATATGAAAACACCAACTACCTACCTTTGAATCTGTAGCTCCCAAGTCCTCAGCTACCAGGCATGAAGACTTTTGCCCCAAATTCCAACACAAGCCTCTGTCACTCCACAAGTCAAGGCCTTTCAATCAAATCTGTTACTACCTGATAATACTATGTTCAAATAACGTTTTCCCAAAGTCTCAACGCATTATCAAGAGACTTAATCCTACAGTAGCAATTAACGATCAAGAGTGGAACAGGGTGGAAAGGCTTATGGGTAAATGCTGTCTGACACCGGTTGCATAAGAAAGAACTCTGCTTCTCTCCGAGAAGTTACCCAAGCTGTAAATGTTTTCATTTCTTTTGTTGCAAGAGGATTCATTACCCAAGTACTTGGCATCCAGCAAATTCCCATCAGCTTTGACTTCTCAATAGCTCCTGTCACAAAGGTTAGAACTTTGTTTAAACAGTACCTATTTTTAAATTCACACTAATGGGAGCTATTGGTTACTTTAAGTGAGAAAGACAAGGACAGATGACATGTCGACATATTCATAACGAAAACTTGTCTTTTACTGACAGTTATAAAGGAAATCATTAATCACTTCCGGAAGAACCATTATAAAATAATTCTCTAAGAAGAAAATACAAATGTATCGTGATAGCTAACTACTTCCCTTATGCCTTCAAAAAAAAAAAAAAACTAATCTGAAAAGCTTAATTACAGTAGGACAGTTTTACTTTCTTAAATGGCTTAAGCACTTTAAATAAAATGTAGCACAAGGGCCATGAAAAATGAGACAGTTCTTTTAAAAGTTTTTGGAGGCAATTCAGAGTTCAAAGAACAAAACCTGGAAATTCTTTGCATGTTGGTTAATGATCTTACAAATGTCAATCTGACGAAGATTCCAAGCATTTGTTAAATACAATTTATCTATGATTTTAAAATATGGTTTATAGTAGAAAATACATAAACGCAGTGGTACATGAGACATGTTAATATAGGAAGACCACTATTTTCCTAATTCCATCTGAATCTTTAGAATCGAAGTCATCAACCTTATTTTCCATTTATAAAATGTATTAGCTTTTTACAGGATCAGTAATACAGGATTATTGATTACTGATGGGGGGGGAATCTCTGAATTACCATTACTAAAATATGTTACACCTTACAGCAATATATTATCACCCTTGTTAAGGAATCTCTTGTTCACCTTCTACAATTTAATCCTCTGATACTCCAAACTCAGAAGCAGTTGTTATTTCTACCTCTTTCTGCTTTGCCAAATTCTCCCAAAGCTCCCCTGTGCTTGGGAGTCTTTCTTCTCTTAGAGGCCTGAGAAGCTAGTTTCTCTTATTTCAACCCTGCAGAGGTTGGACTGTCCTCCCTTTCTGCCCACTTCTGCTTTAACTTAGCTTTCTTGGCAACCTACCTTCTGTGGCGATTCTATTTGGTGTAGAGAGAAAATGACAACCCCAACAGATACAAAAACACATTTTTAATTTGAAAATTAGTTTGTGGCATCACAGCCACTCTGTGTAATTATGTTTGTCACAACTGGCCGGGCTAAGTGGGACTCTGCCGTCTAGACACCATGCTAGGGAAGATGATAGTGGGAACCACAGAAGTCAAGGATATGTTGCAGAAACAATGCCATTGTGATGACCAAAGTTCTAAACCCGAAAAGGGTCACAGTGAATCCACTCAGATGGAAAGATAACTGAGATCCAGTTCTAGGCACATTCCTTCTATGCACAATTAGACTCGCTCTAAAGAACTTGGATAAATGCTCTAAAATATCCCAGATCAGTAGCTTTCAAACTTTTCCATCTGTAACCCACTTGATAGACAGCGAGTTACATTTCCGTATGCACGCCCTGCACACAATGAAAACAGATGAAGTCAAAGTTTCCAGAAGCAATGGGAACAGCCTTCACAAGGCACCGGACAGGCTGATATGTTCATTATCTCGCTTTCACTTTGGGGTAATGCTGCTGTGACCCACTAAACTGATTTCATGACCCACTAATGGACCAATCTGCAGCTTCAGAAATCCTGTCCTAATTCATTGACTTCAACTTGCCACGATAACTTGGCAGGTCTCTTAAGACGAGCACGTGAAAATATCCAACAGAAATGTAAACTCGATGAGCTGCTGAATGCCAGCTGCCATCATCCCTTCCAAATGGGAAACACTTAACAAGTTTTACTGGGGCTCGTATTACGGATCCAAAATCTTCTCTTCCCAAAATCTTTAAACTGTCCCTACTCTAATCATTGAAGAATAACCTTAAATCGTTTTATGTGTGAATGAGCATGAGAATTCAAAGTGGAGATTACTTAAAGAATTATGTTTTCACAATGAGATAAGTTCTTTCTCCCTGCTATGTAGAAACTGGAAAATGAAGATGACCATAACAATGGAGGTTTTCCCCACGTATTAAAATAGCTTTTGAAAAGCAGTTTCAGGAGTTTCTCTATCCACAAATAAAATGATAGATATAATAAATCAAATATTTCAAAGTAGCTTCAGCTGCATTTGCCTTTTTTAAAAAAATGAGGAGTCAGACTTTTTGGAGAAGGTTATGTTATCATTAAACACATCACTGTTTACTTACTGTCTGAAAAAGTGTAAATAAAAAAATTAATAGTCCAAAATTTAAAAAAAGTATAACTGAATGAATAAGGTTTTCTTAATACCAAAACAATAATTCTCTTTGTAGAATTTTTTTTTTTTTTTTGCAGTTTTTGGCCGGGGCTGGGTTTGAACCTACCACCTCCAGTATATGGGGCCAGTGCCCTACTCCTTGAGCCACAAGGCGCTGCCCTCTCTTTTGTAGACTTTTTTAAGAAGCTGAAGAAAATTCCAGTCCCTTAGCCAGAGTTAACTAACACTGGGTAGAAGGAAGTTCTTAAGCCCAGGTACCTGGAACTGAAGAGTCAATGGCCAGTTATCCCCATTACATAGGACACAAGGTAAGAAAAACAAAGCGGGTGACACAGAGACTTGACCTATTTTTCTTCCTGACAAAAACAGATGGGGCAACAGTAATAATAAAAAATAGGAGAAAAAAGATCTAAAAGTCTGAGAAACTTAGCCTGGCTCTGCCACATATTAGCTAACCTTAGCTCAGTAGTGAAAGCAAGGAAAATAATTGCTCAATAAATATTAGCTCTGGGCTGTGCTGTCCTGACTCCCCACATCCCTTACCACACAAGGTAGGTTCTGAGGGCCAGAGGGGCTAAGAAACTTGTCCAGATTTATGCCATTAATCATGGGCAAGCTGGAATTCAAACAGCTGACTCATTTCAAAACCACTTTGTGGGTTCACATTGCCTTCTGAGCCCAGGGCCTTGTCTACACCTGTACGGGGTTGGCTGTATGGACTGACACCTCTGGCATGTCACACAAGGCTCATGATCACACAGGTGCTTTGGGTATGAGTAATACAGTACCTATGATTAATCAGTATATTTACTAAAGGAAGGGAGGTGGGTGTCTAACATTGATCAAGCAGGGCAAAGTTGTCAGGCTTAACTTAAAGTCAAGACAATGACTCCAGAGAGCCATAAAGGCTGAGACTCAGACTGGGCAGCAGGGACGCACCAGAACGAACACCCAAGAGAGTGAAACTTACCCACAAGGTCTTTGCCACTGACAGCACTAAACAGGTATTACTGGTGTGAGAAAGATCTGACCAGTTGTGGCTTGGAGATCTGGCAGAAAAGAGAGGGGCAGAGCCTCAAATATGCCAGGAATTCTGCCCCAGGCAATAAACAATCTCACAGTGGAGGGCAGGACTGCATAGACTTTGGTTTTGGAAACAGGAAGCACTGGTATCAAGTAGCTAATAAGTTTCGACAGAATTTTTCAAAACAGGGTTACATTCCCCCTTTCTTTCCTGTGTAAGTTGGCAAATGCCATCCCCTCCAATCCTGTACCAAAAAAGTGGGTAAATACAAGCAGTGACAGGCTGTTAAATGGAATTAACCAAAGTACATTAACTAAGTTCATTTAAGCAAGTGGATGAAAGAAAAGCTAATAATACATCAGCACCTAATGACTGAACCAACACTTTTTTTTTTTTTGGGGACGGAGCCTCAAGCTATCCCCCTGGGTAGAGTGCCATGGCATCACAGCTCATAGCAACCTCCAACTCCCGGGCTCAAGCGAGTCTCCTGCCTCCGCCTTCCAAGTAGCTGGGACCACAGGCGCCCGCCACAACGCCCCGG